>RJWM01009191.1:0-69173 GCA_004363535.1 Dasyprocta punctata
CGGCGTGCAGGATCGCGGGACGCAGTGGGCTGTGTCCCGTGCACAGCAAGGAAGGGCGGCCTCCCGGGGCGTGCAGGTGGAGTCTACTCCTTTACTGGGTGGGGGCCAAGGCCTCCCGGTCCCAGGGAGCTGTGCTGGGCACCGCGCGGGACGCGGACCCGACCCTGGTTCTGTCCGCAAGCTCGGCCCAACAGCTATCCATTAAATATTTTTGGCCAATATAAATTTTCATCTTTTTTTTGTTTTTTTGTTTTTTTGTTTTTTTCCTTTATGAGACTGTCTTGCTATGCAGTTTGGGCTGGCCTTGAACTACTTTGTAGCTCAGGTTGGTCTCAAACTCACGGTGATCCTCCTGCCTCAGTCTCCAGAGTGCTGGGATTACCAGCATGCACCACCATGCCTGGCTTTCATCTTCTTTTTAACCTTAATGGTTAACAAAATCTTTGCTGATCAAGTAAATATATCTGGAATTCCTGCATTGTAATTCAAGGAAAATTTTTTTTTACATTTTTATTTTTATTTTTCATAAAACCTATGGTAAAATATATTCATCTTTACATTTATGATTGCTTGGTTTTATTATTTTTAAAATAGATTTATTTTACAAAGCAATATAATTTATGTCCTATATACATGTTTAGTTCCCAACTATGAATTTTACAAACCATTCACATAATTTTTAATGAAAGAGAACAAATTCACTTGTCCTATTTTCTTGAGATAAACTGTTAAGGTTTCTTATACACATAATATTGAGATACATTGATTTAAAACTATACATGAATCTGTAGTGTTCAGGGTAATAATTTGCAGTCTCTTTAAAAATAAGATCTATTTTTATTACAAATTCAAATATTGTGAATATATATGCATGTATTGTGAATTCGTTTTCTTTTCATATTGGATGCTGTGCTTGAGAATATACAGAAAAAAAAGGTCAACACATTCTGTCTTTTCACTGTGCTGAAACTTGTGATTGGTAAGCCATGTTCATTTGCCTGGTAGTAGCTGAAAGGACTTATGGGAAAAAATTATATGAGAATTTGAGAGCCTGAAATAAGTTCACCAAAGTACTTTAAAATACTGAATGTTTCAGTCTTTTGAGGAAATGGATAATAAAATTTAAAAGTCACAAAAAACGTTTCTTATTCATATTTATATTACATTGATGCTCATAATCTCACTTGATAACATGTTGGATAAAATTAATAGGGGACTGTGAACTATTTTATTAGATGTTTTTGTTTTTCCTTTTATATAATTTTATGAATAAAAGAAATAGCTGTTTATTTCTTCTCATGACTAAAACTTAAAAAGAACCACCTCAGAAAATCACTCACAAGTTTTCACTGAAGAGCAATAAAGCATATGAACACATAAAAATGTTTATATGAAATGGTTTTCCAAATCTTTATTCATGATGCTCAGTACTGTAAATAAATAAAATTCTGGTGGTAAGTGAATCAAAATATTTATGTTTCTTGAGTAGAATACTTAGCAATGAAAGGGAATACAATATTCATACAGGAGGTAATGTGATAAATTCAAGAGACATAACACTGAGTAAACAATTCTACCACAAAACAATACATCCTTTATGATATTTTACATGAAGTTCTAGAAAAGGAAAAATTTATTTGTGTTGGAAAGAAATGAGAACAATTGTTTCATATAGTGATGGAAACAAAGAGCGCAGGCATGCCGCAGTTTGAAAGTGATCCCATAAAGTTCATGTGTTTGGAAACTTAATCCCAAATTCATATGCCACTGGTATTTGTGGTAGGGTACTTGGGAGGTAATTATAATTGAAAGAGGTCATGAGGTAGGATGCCCATTTTGTCATTAATAAGAAGAGGAAGGGTTCAAAGCTAGCGTATTTGACTATCTTGTCATATGATCCCCTCATACTTGCTATATAATAGTAAGAAGGCCTCCACTAGCTGCTGGCTCTTCAATTTCCTAGCTTCCAAAACTAGGAGCCAAATAAACTCTCATTCTGCATAAATCCCTCAGTCTCAGGCATCTCGTAATACACTCTGTCACAAGATGGCAGACAGCATCCTGCGGGAAGTCCATGCAAAAGAGGGAGGCAGTCATGAGGTGGATAAAGAAGCAAAAGGAGTTCTAGTTCGGGTCATTCTTTTTTGAACTGCCCCCTGTCTTAGAAACCCAATGGAGTTTCACAAGAACTACGTTAATATCTAGCTAGGCTGACATCTTCAATGACCCTATCACCTCACACTGGACTCCACCTCTTAAAGATTCTAGGACGTGTCACTTCACATGGAAAATGAGGGACAAAGCTGCCACCACGTGAGCCACTGGGGGACATAGTCAAACCACATCAAAACCATAGCACTAAATAGCATAGAAGGAATTTGTTTAAAGAAACACAATCAAGTATTTAACTATTTCTAATGCTGAATCTCTTTCTGTGGATGAATAATGTGCATAACAGTGTATGGGCACTGGGTTCTGCTCAAAATCTACCCAAAACAGCAAAAATACTGTCATGAAGATTTGAGCATAAATATAGCAAAACAAGGCCATTGAGAACAAACTGTGGGTACATTACTTTTAAAGATTCTATGTCATCATTCACATTTTTAATTCTACTGATTGGTATGTCATTATTTTCACCATCCACCTGCTTTTATTTAAAATTACTTTTGGTCCAAATAAAGAAAGAAAAGTCACTATCCTGTGTTTAGAAAAAATAAAATAAAATAAAAGGAGCATTGAGTGGAAATGCAAGGAGCAGATAACTAGCTTTTCTTGATTTTAAAGCACGCCCTGCAAGAATGTCAGTTTTAACTGATTACTAGTAAGGAACTGAGCAACCAATCAAAGTCTTCCCAAATCCTGCTGTTACTGAGCTTATGTTGCCACTTGAATACTCTAGTTCTCTTTTTCTGCCAAAGCTATCACATGAAGAATAAAAAGAGGAGAGTCCCTTTTGAGTATAAACATAAAAATAAAATACATGTGCAAAGTCACAATATGTAGAAAAATTATCTGTAATGATTTTTGATCCATCAACTTACATATCCATAAATAATTTCATCAGAGCTTTTTCAGAATGAGCACAGTATTTTTTTTTTTCTGTGAAAAGCACTACAGTATGGACTATTTATTATGATTCCTGGATCAGTTTCTACCATGAGTTATTTCATGATTTTTTTGCTTTATCTTATTTAGTTTCATGGGTTAAGACATCACGGAATATGAGTGTTTTTCCCATCATTTTTATTTGATGCCTTTCAGAACTCTACCAAAGTAGAAATTTTTATCCAAGTTGCAATGGTTAAAAAAAATTGACAGTCTGATTTTCTTAGCCTATAAATACCACAAAGTATGAAGTTCTGTTGATCTCTACCGAAAATGTCTGAACATAATCTTTATGTTTTGACTTGAACAGTTTTGTGTTTTCTTGAACATGTAGAGTTGCCACAGGGTTGGGCTAAATGTCAAACATTACCGGAAATGCAAAGAAAATTAAACCATCCCTGTCTTACAATCTTGAATATTTCTGGGACATCAATGTGAACTCCTCAAAGCAGAACACATTACAAGATTAATAAGTGAGCAAAAATACTGTACCACTTTTGTGTGATGAAAGAAACATCCACAGAAACTACTTTATGCAGCACAAATCAGAAGTTATTGTTGTCTACTTTGTCAATTAAATAATTAACAATATTATACGTACCCTGCATCTAGTTTAGTGCTATGAATACAGTCATGTGGCCATCAAAAATAGAATTGCGTCCACTTAAAGCTATGAATATTATTTTTCCTCTTCCAAGAAAATGGTGCACACACACACACACACACACACACACTCACACACTGCAAATACAAGTTTATATTTTACTGAAGAAAATAGTGCATTACTGTCTCTCAGTGGACATCCTTTTACGTGCTTACCATTTTAACTATAAACTGCTCGGCAGCAGGGTCTGAATCAATGTTTCAGTGGTGCCTGAAGTGCACTGAATTATGCTTTTTATTCTGTGGGTACTTTTTGTCTGCTAATGAGCTTAAACAATCTGCTGACCTTTCTAGCTCCATCATTTCCCTTTCATCAATATTTTTATCAGTTGGTAAAT
Source organism: Dasyprocta punctata (assembly GCA_004363535.1). Lineage (NCBI taxonomy): Eukaryota > Metazoa > Chordata > Mammalia > Rodentia > Dasyproctidae > Dasyprocta > Dasyprocta punctata. The sequence continues at coordinate 4,110 of RJWM01009191.1, forward strand.
TCCTCCCAATTTTAAACACTGGCCTAAATTCAAATGGGCCACCCCTGACTCGCTATTCACTGCAGGAACAGTCAAATTCTCTGAAACACATTGGAAAATATATCAGCTTCCCTTTGCAAATGATGGAGTGATGAAATGACTTCAAAGGAGCAGAATGCACAGTGCAAATAGTATCACACAAAGCTCAAACGCAAAAGGAAAGCCAGAGTTCTCCAGAGCCCCACAGGCAGAATAGGTGGTTTCCCAGTTCAGTATGCCCTGACGGAGATGGGAATCTATCCTAAGTGTACAGCAATAGAAACCCAGTCTGCTTCCTGATCACCATTAAAAGGAGCATGCCAATATATTTAATAACCAACCAAGGCTTCAGAATGCTTTTCCTATCCTTTTCGAAGAGCATTGATTGTATCATGTTTTAATTATTTACAGTATATCTCCTCTAATTAAAATCTGCAAATTTTGTAACAAGCATCTAATAAATGTAGGACAGAAAGAAGAACAAGAAAAAGGGCAGGGAAGAAAGAAGGTTTATCTCTTTTCTTCCTTAAATATCAAACATATCATTAAATTTCATAAATGGTGTACAAAATATTATGTCCATCAGTTTCTGATTTATTTCATGCAAAGGATGAAAGATTTTGTATAGTCCAAAATTTATAAATACTTTTTAATTCCTTTATAATCCATAAGTTTAAGAAAAGGCATTTCTTCAAAGGTAATAACCATTACCCTTTCTAACAAGGAATACTAAAAATTGAAAAAAATCAGATCAAAGTATTCACATATATCTGTACAATTTAAGATCCATTATGCACTCAAGAAAAATAAGCTAGTGCTTTATTTTTATTTCTAGATGCATTAAACATCTTAGAAGTTTCTCAAATTGTACTAAAGAAATAATATCATCTAGCTTGAGTATTTATTGATTGCTCTGTACTTTAGTAATAAAATATGAAAATATTACCCAATTTGAACATACAGAACACTCATTTTGGCATATATGACATAGTAACTGAATAAGAATAGTAACACAATCATAGTTGTTTAATAAGTAAATGCTAGATCAATTGGATTTTATACGAAAGACCAGCAGAGATAATTTTTTAAACTGCTTATGTAAGAATAATAACAGGCTGGGAATTTAGCTCAGTGGCCTAAGCACCTGCCTGGCAGGCACGAGGCCGTGAGTTCAATCCCTGGTACAAAAAAAAAAAAAAAAAGGAAGAAGGAGGAGGAGGAGGACCATTGTAACAAATGATGTTTGCACTTAGGCAATTGTCCCACATAAAGAAATTCATCAGAGATAAGATACACAGAACAAGAAAACTTGAATAATGTCTTGCATATATTGTGAGAACAGTTTATTCTTTTCCACTGCAGACATAAAAATTGAAAAGAAAAATCTATGTAAGATGTCACTGACAAGAGAGGGTTAGCCCTTTTCTGGTAAAAAAAAGTAGGTCTCCTCAGGGTTTGCTCTAGGCAAAACTGTGAAACAGAAGAAGGAGTCATTTTACAGAGTATAGAAACTGTTGGACTGAAAGTTTGATTTTTAGTGAATTTCTGAATGAAATGGAAAGATTGTCCAAGTGTTTTAAATCCTCTGTGCCTTAGTTTGATTATCTGTGAAAAAGGAAAGCATCTCTGAATATGCTTATAGGTAATTACAAAAGCCTATATGATTTTAAGTCTGATTTCTTTTAATTCTGACCCACCCACAAAGCCCTTTCCGCTGCTTGACCACGTTTCCTGACTTCCACTTATCATCAGCCTTGTGGCAATTCATTCCCTAGGGGCTACTCGGAGTCACCTGCTATAATTTCTAATCCATAATTTCATGGATGGCTCATGTTCTGACATTGCTTTGAAATATTTTTCCTTACATTAATTTACTAAAGCTCAAACCCATGAATTTTGTTAAGTAACTTACATAGTGGTTTATATTCCTGGGAAAGTAAAAAATGAATCATGTAAGCCTAGCATGGAACATGGCATACACTGGGTGATAAGTGAGTACGTATTGAGAGAATCGGTAAGTCCACGTAGATAGCAAAATAGAATTAGATTGACAAATGTAAGGATTCCAAAAGGTGGGGACTATCTGGTGAGGTAGAATTTAGTTTTCTCATTATCAAAAAGGTATTATTTGGAAATTCAAGTTAGGTCAATGAAAGCAATTTCAAAGGTAAAAACTTAAAGAAAATATATTTCCGTAGTTCATCTCTTGCAGCATTATTCAAATTCTGCTACTTACAATGCCACTTACTCTTCACCAGAAGTGATCACACTGCAGCCCTAGAGTTTTACATTTTTCTTCAAATTGATTCTTTTCTTTCCAACAGTTTCTAAAGTCAAAATTTTCAACTATTACTTTTTTCTAAATAATTCAATACAATCTCAAAAATGACACCATGTGGATCTTATAAAGATTATAAAAGTACATGAATCCCTCTGTTTTAAATCCTATGTGAAGGTCACAGGACTAAAATGACATTAAAAATCATGCATTGAAAAAACAAAATAAGGAACTCATGTCTGCAAATTGAAAATTTTGGTTTAATTTAAGACTCCTCCATTCATTTCTTTGAGTGATTCTGTCACTATTTCTGACTTTGTGTTCACTTCATCAAATCTTTCTTTCCTGGTTTAGCTTTTGTTTTCAAGACTGCAGCGCAAAGTATACAAACCCAACACATGGGCACACTAACCTCTCACGATTAAAATATCTTGATACTTGAGCAGAGAAGTGTCTTACTGTGCAATTTTGACGATAGTTCTTTTCTCATTCCTCATATAGACACCTCAAAACACATGAATGGGAAGTTTACCACTATGAGAAATTGGAAAGACGCCCTGCGTAAGCCTTTAGAATGTCTTATTTCTGGGGGGATGAGGTTGCCATCTGGGTCCTCTGAAAAGCCGTCTCTGGAATGGAGATTTACAGGAAGGAGTTTCATTAGGGAAAACCCTTATGATCAGCACTTGTTAGGGGTTTGAACAGCAAGATGGGGCAGAGAGAGAATTTTAATTTAGCAAACTCTGGAGTGTGATAGCTCTGAAAACTGCTCCTGAACTGAAGCCAGAGAGTGGCTCTTTATGATTCAGCACTGAGTAGTTACTGGATAAGTGCTGCTGCCAGGAGAATCTTTTGCATATAGTCCCGGTGAACACACAAAAAACTGAGCTAGGATATGTGAGTTCTCAGGACTGACAAACCCAGGAGAAAGTATCTTTGGGTCCTGAATGAGGGATCCAGGGATGCACCACAGCACCGACTACTGATGTACCTATAAAGGTGAGGCTGAAAGCCACAGCAGCCATTCTGCTACCTTAAACTGGGAGCCCAGGTGAACCATTTACATTTTACTTGCTTGGCTCTAATCCCTTTATCTGCACTGCCTGGGGTAATGCTTATTTATGTTAAAAATCACAGAGGTGTTTTGTTTTGTTTTGTTTTGTTTTTAATGGCGTAGTAACAGTCTGTAGGGATCACCTCTACCCTCAGGAGTGACTCTGAATTATACCTCCTTACAGGCATAGCTTTGAGAATTTAAGGTAAAGCTAGTTGCTATCAGAAAGTTGATCTGCTTGGCAATCTGACTCATTAAATGTCACCTCTTTAATGACACAACTCAACTCTGGGTCACCCAAAATGAGAGGAAAGATGTTTCACTTCATCTCTTCACTTTTCCTGAATCAAAGTTCTCAGAACTACATACCAATTTGACATAAAGATTTATAACTCTCAAAGGCATCTCAGATTCAACATGATAAAAGTCAAACTCATTGCATTTTTTTACCCCTCTGAAAACACCAGCCGTTTCAAGCATTTCACCTCTCCATGATAAATTAACATGTTATTCTAAGAGCTAGAAGGAAGTTTTGGAACGCTCCCCCTGCAACCTGCCCTGTGCCCCTCCAAGTCCTGCCCACCTAAATTTCCTTCTAACTCATCTATTTTCCTCATCTAACCCTACATAACCCCAGTGACCTCACAACTGACTGTTGGCTTCTACTCTATCCTCCCCAATCTATTTTCCATACTTCAGCAGTATGCTACTCAAAGGCCATCTTGTGCCTACAACAAAGACAAATCCTTGTTATTTATTTACTTTGTTTTTGCCATCCAACACCACCCAGTGGTCTGCTTCAGCTCCCATGTAGATGCATACACCTTCTGTCAATTCCCTTTTCTCACAGAGCGCTACAACCACAGCAGCCTCCGTGGCTGCTTCCTGGAAAGTTCTTCTCTCTTCTCATCTAGCTAATTTGTGTTTGTTCTTCACACCTCAGTCAACCACCATCTTCTCAGGAGAATCTTTTTTATTGCTTTTTTTTTTTTTTTTACTTTTTTGATTTATAGATCAAATTACTATCTATATCACATATTTTCACTGGAGGTTTACCTCTGCTTTCTGCCACCTGTCACAATTCAGCTTTTTACTTGTTTATGTGACTAATTTGGTGACACCTGTAACTCCATGAAGAAATAAATGGTGCTGATTTTCATTGCTGCTCATTTCCAGCTTTTGAACAAAGGTGGTAGCGAAGAAGAGACATGGAATAAAATGTTGATTAAAAGTGATTTTGTTACAAAACCTTCATGCTCACAGGTAGATAACTAAGCTACCTGGAAGAATCTGGCAGGCTTGCTCCAGGGCCAATAACTCCTCTCCGTCAGCTCTCCACCACCAAATTATTGTCTAATATAAAATGTACAATAAGAATTTTTTTAGAATTTAATGAATAGGCAAGCCATATACCTTGTGAAAAATATATCTTGTGCAAAATTTAGCACTACTAGAATTTATTGAGCCCATTCTGGATAAGCATATGTAATAAGCATAAAAAGAAAGCATAGTGATATTGGTGTCTCATCAGACTGGTTAAAATGATTATAAGGCTCTATTGAACAGATCAAATTACTATCAGAGTCTATTCTCCATATAGTTCTTTTATTTGATTTATTCAAGCAATTTGTAGTATCTCATCTTGATCCTATCAAACATACATGGTATGACAATAATTGTAGCTTCCATTATGATTTTTGTGACAGATTCATTGAAATCATTTGAAAAGATCCTCTGAGTGCTTGTAGAATTTCAGCATTTAAAGGAGGTTTGCTAACAGATATATACAGCATGGAGGTAAAAATGCATTTGTCAGATTTGTTATAAACAGGAGAAATATCCTGAACTGATAAATTTAGTTAGTGTTTCACTAAATATCCTATATGAGATCATAAGCTAGGATTAGATGGAAACATTGTATTCCATCCTTTTAAGATATTGAAAATTGAAAGGGCAAGAGAGATCAGTCAATGGATAACTACAATGGAGAGTCTCATTATTATAAAATATATTCTTGCAACTGGGCGAACAACAAAAGTGAACAATAAAGAGTTTAGAAAAATGATATTGATATAAGAAGGAGCTTTAAAGATATCTTCCTAGAAAAAGTGATTTCTAACTTCAGTGATGAAGATGAGATACCACAAATTGCTTGAATAAATCAAATAAAAACGTTCAGTATAGTGACTGGGCAAGCAGCCTGAGCAGAGGAAATATATTTTGTGATATAACTTGTACGGTCGCTATTGGAATGAGTTGGTAGTCAAAGTTTTCAAATCTGATGTATTTCTGAAAAAGTTTTTTTAAGGAATTAGATGAGTTCTTACTTTTACTATTTTTTCACAAATAATGTGTTTTTCTGTTCAAATGAAGAAAGGAATCATGAAGTGCAAGACATTTCCTTTTACTGTACAGTCTGTATCATCATAATTAAGTCATTATGACACTACCACTCCTGTAATTTTTGGACAAATGTGATAGAATTGAGAAATGTGTAAAGCAATTGAAAACTATGGCCCAATTAACACCATACTTTTCCATCTAGTAAAATTAGATTGCTTGCTCTCTTTCAAATAAAAATGTCAGATTCAATTTGTGATTTACAGCCCAAGGTCTCCCCTACAATTTCCAATGCATGCTGATCATGAAGTCCTATTATTAGGCCTGGGTGTCTGTGACTTTCTAGGTCACTACAGTAATTGTGTTGTCACACCTTAGGTCTAACTGGCTCCCACTGATATGCACCCCAACAGCTATTCTTTTTCATTTTTTTAAAAGCTTCATTGAGTTGTAATTGACAGAAACAGCACAAAATCTGGGGTGTACCTCAGTGGTAATGTGCTTGCCCAGCGTGCACAAGGCCCTAGATTCAATCCCAGCACTACAAAAGCAAAATAGACATCACAAGTTTAAACTGTGTAACTTGATAAACTTTAACATATGTATATAATTGTAACACTATCTCTGTAGCAAAGTAAATAGTCATCATCCCAAAATATTTTCTTTTGTCCCATAGTAATTCTTCTTCTTTTCTGCCAATTCCTGACCTTGTCTCTTAGCAACATCTGACATACTTTCTTGCACTGTACACTGTAGTTTTTTTTTTTTTTTGAGATTTATGTAAATACAATGGTACAGTATATTCTTTCGGGGGAAGAGGTCTGTTTTCTTTCACTCAATGTAATTACTTTATAATTCTTTGATGTTGTGGCATATATCAGTTGTTACCTGAATTTTTTCACTGAGTAGAATCACATCATATGATGCACCATTGTTTTTATTTTTTAATTCACTTTCCTATGGACGCATATCTGGGATTCTTCCACTTTAGCTAGCACAAAGAAAACTGATACGAACATTTGAATGCAAGTCTTTGTATGGAGATAATTTCATTTTCTCTTGAGTAAATACAACTGGGATGGCAGATGTATGTTTCTACTTTAAGATATTGTCAAATGATCTTCCAAAGCTAGCTGTACTCATTTATACCCCATCATAGATGAGTGTTCCTGTTCCTCCACACCCGCTGGGACACTTGATCAGAGCATTCATTTGAATTTTGGTCCTTCCAGTAGTTACAGTGGAATTTCTTTGTAGTTTTAATTCACTTTTCCCTGACAACTAATGATGTTGATTATTTCACCTCCGTTTGCCTTCCATATATCCTTCTTTGGTAAAGTGACTGATAAAATAATTTGCTTATTTTTAACTGGGTGGCTTGTTTCTTAGGTTTGAGTTCTAAGAATTCTTTGTATAGTTTGATAGAAAAAAATGCACAAGTATTTTCACCTACGCAAGCTTATCTTTTTGTCCTCCTTAATGGTGTCAGTAAAAGACAAAACAAAACATTTTCCCAATTTGTTCTTTGGTACATTGTGTTTTGGTCTAAAAGAAACTCTACCTGAGTGTTGTAGTCAGGGGTTACAGGGAGAACAATTGCATAAAGGACACAGGATTTGTAATACTATTTTATGATGGTCACCCAGAGTTAAACACAAGAAGGTGCAGGAAATCTGTCTACAACACTAAAGATTCAGGATATTCAAACAAGGGCCTGGATCCCACAGCAATGTCGTGCAAGAGTCCAGTTAAAGACCCAAAACACATGACAATGCCTCCCACAAATCCAACTGGAAATCTAACAGCCCACAATAAGGACTCACACCAGTTTATTTTACGGTTCTGTGTTGGGAAGGCCAAAGGTCAGCGGTGGAAACTATAGTCTACGCCAGGGGGGTGAAGGAGCTGTGCAGTGGGCTGAGGGTTCTTCATGGAAGCCGAGAAGTCACGCTCAAAATAAGGAGCGGGGCTGCCCTTAAGAGCACCACAGTCATCCTCAGCGGCAACGAGGTCCCGCGCTCCTCCAACAATGAGAACAGTCCAGTACAGGTCGGGAAGCCCAGCGTGACAAGCTTCTCCAGCACACAGCTTCCCCTCCGGAGCCAGGAAGCGATGCACAATGTGAGGAGCAGGGCTCCCCCAAGGTGAACTGCAGCCATGCTCACTGATGAGGTCCCGAGCTCCTCCGATGAGAATGGCCGAATCCATAATGGGAAAGCCAACATGATAAGCACCTCCAGGAGAACCAATGGCTCAAAACAGCACCTCTTGAAAGAACCCATAATGCCTCATTCTTCTTCCCCACATCTCTATTTATGCTGGTAACTTTCTTCAGGTGGGCCGTCTTTACTCAACACCAGCTGAATTCAGCTGGTGCTAAGTTGACGACCAGTTTTTAATCCATAACACTGAGGCACAAAAAATTGTTCAGACTTGTTTTCTTATGGAAGTTTTATTATTTTTGGCATTACATGCAGATCTATGAGTCATGTTGAATTAATTGTTTTATTATGAGACATAATTTTATTTATTCACATCATTCCTTGAAAAGCTTTACAAACGAACTTTGCATCTCTGTTGAACATCAGTTATTCACATACACATGCACCTATTTCTGAATTCTTCTGTTTTATTGATGTATATTTCTATCTTTGTGCTAATACTACACTGAATTGATTATTATGCCTTTGTGATTATCAGATAGCATTAGTCCTCCATGTTGGTTCCTTTCCAATGTAATTTTTTCTGCTTTAATTCTTTTCCATTTCCATATGACTTTTTGTTAATTTCCATACAAAAAAGTCTCTTGACATACTGACTGGCAGTGCATTTAGACTGTACATCAATTTGAAGAGAACTGGCACATTTAACAACATTGAGTGTTCCCTTCCATGAAAACTACATGTCTCTCCGTTATATGGTATTTTTTAATTCTCTTAGCAAATTTTACGTTTTTCAGATCTTCAGTACAATTAATTTAAAAATATTTTCTGATGCTCTTATAAGTAATATTTTAAATTTACAATTATTTGTTGTCAGGTTTTTGAAATATGATTGATTTTGTGTATCTAACTTTTACCTTGAAATTTGTTATTATTAATTCCAATTTTTTGCTTAACATCTATTTGATTATCTACATGGATAGCCATGACTGTTTCATTTTTCAGAAGATGTCATTTGGAAGCTTCCTCACCCATGTTTTACTGACATCTCTTTCCATTCTTTACGTCGGGGGAAACAAGCCTTTCATGTTGAAGTACTGCATGAAATGTGTTTCTCCAGAAACTATCCTTCGTGTGAGAATTTTTCACAGGAATGAGTGCAGAATTTTCTCAATTTTTTTTGAGCCAGATCTCTAATGATGTTTATTACTCTAGTAATATAATAAATTATATTAATTTTAAAATACTAAAGCAATTTCTCAAATTTTGGGGTAAATCCTACTTGTCACTATGCATTTTCTGTTTTACAAATTGTTGAATGGTACTTGCAGAACTTTTGCTTAGAGTTTTTATGTTTGCGCTCGTGACAAATTTTGCTGTGCAGCATTCTCAACATACTTCTGTGGTTTTTGGCTGTGTAGAATGAGTTGCATTTTCTCCTCTAAAATTTTCATGAAATATTTTTAGACTGGGTATTGTTTCTTCTTTGTTTAATAGAACTCCTCAGTGGAGCTGATTGGAATGGAGTTTTTCACCAAAGATGATTTTTTCCCATTTAATATTTGCTACTGAAAATTATTAACATAAAATTATGCATAATATTCCATTATTGTAGTTTTCCTGTCTGTAATGTCTGTTTTAATGCTTCCTTTTTCATTCCTGGTCCTCATAATTTCTATCTTTTCTCATTTACCTTCTTTTAACTTTTTTTTCCTATTGGATCTGGCTACCTATACATTAATATACATCCTTTTTTCTGTTTAACTTTTAATTCTTTGTCTTTAGTGTGCTTCTTGCAGGCAATGCTGTACAGAATCTTGTTTTCTATTTTTTTAATTTTAATTATTTTACTATATATATATATATATATATACACGCATATATTATTTTTAGACAGGGACTTGCAATGCAGTTCACACTGGTTTTAAACTCACTTTGTAGCCCAGGCTAGCCTCAAACTCGCAACGATACTCCTGCCTCAGCCTCCCAAGTGCTGGGGTTACAGGCCTGGGCCACCACATCAGGCAGAATCTTGTTTTCTAAATCAAGAATGAGAGTCTGAGGACTGGGGATTTAGCTCAGTGGCATAAGCGCCTGCCTTGCAAGCGTGAGTTTGTGAGTTTGATCCCCAGTTGATCCCCGGTGCCAACAAAACAAAACAAAAAGAAACAAACAAACAAAAATGAGAGTATGAAATTTGGGTGTTTCTTGGAGTAACATTTAATGTGATTATTGATGTGCTATATTTAAACGCCGCAAATCAGTGTAGAGCACACAATTGGGCCTATGGGATCGCGCCTTTCTTGGTTCACCTGAACCTGAACCACTCCCCAGAGTCAATCCTCCCTCCCTTGTAGTAAGAGTAACAAAAATAAGGATGACAGAGACCCAGGAAATTTCTAAATCTCCAGGCAGAGCAGGAGCATCTTAGATACAGTGGTCTGACATACTGTTGCCTTTTCTTCCACTCGAAATTCATTAACAGGTCATTCACAGGGACTGTACTCCAGGCATGTAAGTATAACAGAGTGAACTACGGGAAAGTCATGCGCATTAGACACCACTGCGATTACAGCACCAGCACCGGCACCATCATTTTGTGAATATAACCAGAGAGATCCAATGAGAGGCGCGCTAGGCAGGACCTCATATTTAAATTCAAAAGCCTCACTTACCTTCATTCTTTTTCTCCCTGCCACCGCAGCACCTCCTCTCCTGTGCCAACTTTTCGTTTCTGCTGGCACGGTTCTGCTCACTCTGAGCACAGTTTACCCTGTGAACGTCAATAAATTTAGCTGTCTTTCTTTAGCATTGGGGGTATACTCGCAAATCTTTGCTCGTTGTACACAAGAATCTGGAATATATCTCTTGGGAACCCATTGCATACTGTAACAAAACTGCTACCAATTTTCAGTTTGTTCATCTGGTCTTCGCTCCTTTTTTCTCTTATTCTCCCTTATTTTAGAGCAGTTTTTTTTTTTTTTTTAATGTTTCACTTCATCTTCTCTGCTAGTTTCTTTTCTATAGAATTTGTATTTTTTATTTTAATGACTGCTTCTTGGCTTGTCATATCATTGTTTTTATATTCTACCTTTAAAAAATATTATGCCACTTCAAAGAGAAGTTAAGGTCTAATCAGCAGTATACAGCCCTATCTCCACTGCTGGCCTTTGAGCTACTGTCATCCATTGTAGTCTTGTATGTGCTGTATGCTCTGCACTGCACTGTAATACTATTCTTTAAGAAATCGTATCCTAGAAAATTTGAAATAATAAGGAAACATGTCACGTATTAATTTGCCTATCACTCCCAGTGGCTATTCCTTTTGTAAATATGGATCTCTTTTCTGTAGCCCTTGGTCTTTCTATTTCTTCTCATAGTTTATAAATTTTATTGGATTCAAAATGTGAATGCTGACTTGTTTTGTGTCAGATATTTAAGTATTCTTGTAATCGATCTTTGGGAATACAGAAAAGTTACTTAGAAACAGGCATTCTTCATGCTGTGGGCTGAACCCATGATCCTGTGTTTGCTAAGCACACACATTCACCAAGGTCCTGCCCTTCCCATCAGTGCGTATTTTACATTTGCTGCGCATCTCAATCACACCAACCACTTTTTTTTTTGTACTGGGGCTCAAACTCACAACCTCACACCTGCCGGGCAGGCACTGATACCACTGAGCTAAATCCCAGCCCTATTTTTTGAGACACGGTCTCACTATGCAGTTCAGGCTGGCCTTGAACTCACCAGGCTGGTCTGGAACTCACAACGATCCTCCCGCCTCAGCCTCCCTACTGCTAGGATTAAAGGCGTGCTCCACCATGCCTGGCAAACCAACCACTTTTAAAAACTTACTGTGAATTTATGATCAGTGGCTACCACAATTGATAAAGTTGGTCTAATACTAATTTTGAGGTAGTCTTTTCATAACTACACTGAATGTAGAATACGATTTGCTCAGCTGACTAATAAAACATTTTATTCATATACTAACCCTAATAAATGCTAAAAGTTATCAACAGGAAGACCAAAGTACATACACATCAAATAAAGTTATATATTACACAACAATCATTTCAACCGCTGTCAAATACAGTCTCATTCTTTCATAAAGAAATTGGTTTTACTAGTAATGACACCACATGAAGCATATATTTTGGCTAATTTTAGGACTGCTTGCTTCAGGGCGATAAGGGCCATGCACTGTTTTTTGTTCTATTATTTGTCAATCTTGGTAGTAATAGACTCCAACTCTTTAAAAAAGCAAATTCTACATACAAAAATAAATGGAGAAAACAGATGTAAGTTTACAAAGGATTATAAAATAAAAGATATTATCTAAAATTAAGATGGGAAAATTTCTTGTCCTAGATTTGGGCAAAAGTTAGGCAGGCCTTTTCCTGACCTATCCTATCTTGGAAAATTAAGTTTGTAAACTTGAAACTATCTATTCATTTTTTGCCCTTTGAGATGTAAATCTTTTTTTGCGGCACTGGGGATCAAACTCACAACCTTGCACCTGCCAGGGCAGGCGCTTAAGCCGCTGAGCCAAACTCCCAGCCCTTGAGATGTAAATCTTTAAAAGTTCCTTGCCAGTTTTATAGCTGAGGAATACAGATCTCAAAACTTTAGGTGTCCCCTCTTTGAAATGTAATCAGTAAGGATGTTACTTGCATTAACCAATCTGAGGACTCTGTGGGGGTCAGGGCCTGACATGCGGGCACACCCCTGGAACTGTAAGACTAGTAGAATACTAAGGGTAGATCCGTTTAGCAAACAAAAGCAACCCTTGTTCTCTCTTTCACTACAGCACTTACCCCCCACCTCTATCAACTCCCTCACTTATTTCAAGGTATTCAGCTCAATTAATCCTAATCGCATCTATTGCAATTGATATAAGAGAAATACAACTTTCAATTTGCTAGATATCAGATATGTCGAGTTTGTGTTCCCTGAAATTGAAGAATGAATTATAAAGGACAAAGGAGGCGAAGAGTAAGAAACATTTATTCAGAGATAGCTCTTGAGAAAAAGGGCGGGGCAGGGGGGGCAGAAATGATTTGCCACCAAAACCCTTTGTCAGGGGTAATGTATTCAGCAAAGTCACAGTGTGGTTAGAAAATGGGTCAGACCATAATCAACCTATAGGACTATAAGTATAGCTGCTTAGCTAATATTGGTCCAGTAGGTCAGTGGGTCACAAAGCAAAGATAGCTGGAAAGAGCAAAGGCTTTTTGGGGAAAGGATGGGTCTAGATGCTCTGGTCTCCCACCTGGGTGACTGATGCTTATCTGGACTTTTTGGATCAAGTGGTGCTAATTATAATATACTTCTAAATTACTATTTACTCCTTAGGAAGGCTTGGCCATGGCATCTTTATTGTGAAGCTTGGTCTTACTCACATGCATTTCCAGCCATAATTACGATGTCTATTTTTTCTGATGACTTCACTGAGAGCTCAATCCTGCTCTGACTATATGTTAATGTCTTCCATCCACCTTCTAAGCAGGCCCGACCCTGCATAGCTTCTGAGCTCAGACAAGATCAGGTGCATTCAGGTTGGTGTGGCCATAGGCCCGTATATTAATTTCTATCTAACTTAGCTGCCTATAGTATGATGCCTTGAATAAAGTGGGATTTTTGTATATCTGTGCCATTTTTGCTTTGACAGCACCTTAATGAATTTACTTTCTTCTCTGATCTACAGAAATCTAGATTTGAAATGTAACTTATTTTCCTAGAGTTCAGCATCATACACACAAACTCCCAATGGTTTGGAAGACGGGAAAAATCAGTTATCGAATGTTCTCCTAGATTTTGTGTGACTTTGGAAGAGTTACCGATCCCTTTGTTAAGGAATTTGCTCCTCTGAAAGATGAGAGAATTAGAAACCTATTAATTTAGCACTGAATTCCAAATTTCTAGGATTCTATTCTTGATGGAGTCCGTTGAATATTTAGATTAAATAGATCCATGTTTGTGTCAATTAATTTACATGCATTTTTTATACATGACACAAAAGACTATGCTTTCTTAAATCTAATGAGCATTTTCACATTTGCAACAGGAAATGAATTAAATCCACAGATTCCCTGAATGTGAAAACAAGGTAAAATTTTCCTCCAGCTATAAAGCAGCTGCTAACACAACTTGCTGACTTGCAAATCATTAGCGAATGCTTCAGCACATCTTTTACTTGTTGACATTGTGCAAAGTCAGCTCTTGAACTGCCCATAATTGTCAGAATCATGATTTGATATTTTTCAGCATAGAAAATTATGTGATTAGTAGGATATATTGCACAATACATTACATGACAATTATAAAGTGCATACTGTAATTAAATTCTCACTTAGATAAAAAAATGCTATTTTGCATGACACATATGATGACACCAAATATACCTTTGGGAAGTTAAAATTAGCCCATCATGCCTGCAATACCATAACTTATCAAAATGCCCCAAGAGAGAGGAAAAGCTATCCTGATGAGTATTACTAGGTTTTAGCCAAGTGATTCCTATGCACAACCTAGAACCATTAAACCAAAGTATTTGAAGGTGAATACTAAAATGGTTTAGGTTCTAAGTTGCAGACAGACTTGGCAACCATGGTGCTGAATTCTATGCCAAGAATTTGCACGCAAAACTCTGTGGCACTGCTGCCCATCCTGCTGCCAATTATAGCCTGTAAATAATGTAGTGAACAAAACACTTGGAGAAATAGCTTCAGTGAATTCAGTTGGGTAGAAAAATAAGATTAACAGGGACAGGATTGAAGAACACGAAAAAGACATCATTTTTACTCATTAGGCATTCCAGTACCTGTGTGGCTAAGAGAAATTCATGCTTCTAGGTCATCTGAACTTGGACAAAAGACTTCAGGATACTTTGCTGTCATATCTCCACGATCTCTAAACTATGACAATATCTAAAAAGAGACAGGAAAAAAGGATTCCAGCCTAATCAACAGGAGATTTGTATAGCAATGGCAGTCAAAGTGCATTGAAAAGAAAGTCTTCTCTTGGTTCTTTTCAAAAACCTGCACTGGGTGTGGTAGCACATACCTATAATTCCAACACCTGGGAAGCAGAGACAGAAGAACTGCAGTGAGTTCAAGACGAGTCTTAAGGGCCATGTGAACTACATTGTGAGACACTGTTGAAAACAAAACAAAATAAAACTGGAGGGAGAAGGAAGAGAGAAGAAACAGGAAGGGGAGGAGATGAAAAAAGAATTAAGATATAGTGAGTACATGTACCAATTCCTGTCAAGAACTATAATCATTATGTCCTGTAAACATGTAGTAATAGAAATAAAAAATTTAATAGAGAAAAAAGCCTAGATGCATAAATAATATCATTGACATGAAGGATATACAACATTCTATATATAGTGGCAGTCATAGACTTTTCCCTCCACGAGAACAGGCCCTTCAACCTCATATTTGTATGCTGTATGATTCCTTTCACTGATGGTCTTTTAACAGGGGACTTTCAGTTTGTATTTTGAGGTGCCTTATGTAATATTTGTAGTACACTTCATTGTCTAATACAAGACTAAGAGTATGTTTTGGGGTCAGGAAATGCTCTACTTTTTTTTTTTTTTTTTTTTTTTTTTGCGGCAGCAGGGATCGAAGTCACAAACTCGCACCTGCTAGACGGGTGTTTAAGCCACTGAGTCAAACTCCTGGCCCTAGGTTTTTGAGGCAGGGTCGCACTATGTAACTCAGGTCGGCCTTGTGCTCCCGTTGTAGCCTGAGCTGGCCTTGAACTCACAACACTTTGTCTACCTCAGGCTCCCGAGTGCTGGGATTAAAGGCGAATGCTCTACTTTCCATTAAGATTTTTTTTTTTACCTTTTCTGCGATACAATTTTGGTAATATACTTTAGTCCAAGAAGTTTAGATTCACATTTTTTTTTAAGTAATCCACCAGATTAAGGCTACAACCTTTCAAATACTGGTAGTCCCTTTGACTCAATGTTACAACTTTTAATTATCTTTACCACCACATAGGATTTGATTTTCACTTATTCTATGTATTTATAATTTATCTTGTCTCTTATAGGTATATTTATATTTTTCCTATGTTCTTGTACCGTAACAATGACTATGGGCGAGGCAGCTGACAAGAAAAATAAGGTCAAACCTCATTTTCCCTTTCCAGCAGCATTAACCTCAAATTAGCAAGAGAATACTTGCAGTAGTCATTGAAGGATATAGAATAGTTACATGATAACAACCTAAGAATGACACAAACTTGCTATGCCATCCCATATCAGTGTTACTCTTGGTAAATTCTAATCCTCTTCTAAAACTCATGAATCCCGGAACATTTGTACTGCTTCTACTCTCAAAGTTAGGAACTCTTTCCCAAAAAAGTGCAGAGGCCAAGCTTAGCACTAAACCTACCATATATAATGGTTTAAATTCTGGGTTAATTTGCTTGAAAATTTGGGTGAAGTATATTGCTGTATTTGTTCACAAGGAAATGTTGTACTTCTGGCCACTCGGCAGAGAAATCAAAACTACAGCATCCCTGACAAACTTGGGCAAGGAAACCTAGGAAGCAGTGCTGTGCATGACAGCTCCCTGAGGGCTGAGCAGGTGCTTTGGCTTTTCACAGCTAAACCCACACCCCACCCCCGAGCGCGTATCTCTATAAGAGTGGGGACCGGGATGCCTTTAATCCCAGCACTCGGGAGGCTGAGGTAGGCGGAGCGTTGTGAGTTCGAGGCCGGCTTGGGCTACAGCGCGAGCGTAAGGCCGGCCTGAGCTACATAGTGCAACCCTGCCTCAAAAAATCAGGGCTGGGAGTTTGGCTCAGTGCCTTAAGCACCTGCCCTGGCAGGCACGAGGTTGTGAGTTCAATCCCCGGTGCCGCAAAAAAAAAAAAAAAAAAAGAGTGGGGACTGGGTCTTGCCAGCTACTGTGTCAACAGCGTACAGAATGGAACCTGGTAGAAAGTAAGCCCTAAAAGACTTGGCTGAATGAATAATGAGGCAATCTCCTTACCCAGCACTGAATGGCTGGATGCTATTTACTTAAATACACTAGGAGCAGTTACTTGATTACCACTTTTAAGTAATAGTGCTTTATTTTCCATAACTGCACTTTTCTTTTTTCATCTATAGCAGCATAGTAATACGTTCTTACATTTTTTAATACTGATATATTTTTGTACGCCAGGGTAAGGTACTTTACAAGTTACCTCATTTAAACGTAATGATACCATCATTTGCATTTAAAATAGAAGAAAATAAAAACAAAGGTACAAAAAAAATTACTGGAGGCTATACAACCAGCACACTATGATAAAGCCCACAGTTTTGAGCCAAGATCAGTCCTAAAGAATAAACATTTCCCTTGCAGTTTTAAAACAAAAAACTTCTCTGTGGTTCTAAGAGGTAGATATTGTCTAGAAATACCAAACACATTATAAGTTAATTATCACGCTTAAAAATCAGGAAAAATTACATATGTGCATAAATATATTTAATATATAGAAACCTTCAGTTTTTAAATTATAATTTTCTTTCCTTTATTAATGAGGATTATTTCAGGCTACTAGCTTTTCTATTGTGTCTTGATTTCATACTTATAAAAATACCTAAGTTATTTTCCAATGAATTCTGCTTTGCATGTACTACCTCGAAACCTCTAATTTGATTAAAATTTTAATTTAGTTTCTAAAAACATTATTTTACTACATTTTTTTGGAAAAAAATAAACAATATGTCTGCTTGCCTTTCATGCTTTTTTCTCTTAATTTCTACCACAGAGAGTAGCTTAAATCTGTATACAATGTCCTTTCTCTGTTCACCTTTATTTGTTTCTGGTTTTGATTTTTGGGTTCTTTTGATATTGGGAATCGAACTCAGGACCTTGCACTGTGCTACTGAGCTAAATCCTCAGAACAGTTTAGCCTTATTTACATCTACTAGTGCTCTGACTTTGAGTAGGCCTAAAGATGTCTTTAGTCTCTGTTTTGCCCGGCACTGGATGTCATTAAACACCCTTTACAATAAAATAAGGCTTTCTGGGATACCTACTGTTTCCCTTCCACTGAGGAGACCAATGAATTGATTAGTCATTTCCTGCCATCAGAGCATTCTATTTTCTTATAAAGACTAGTGAAAAATAACCAAAAAAATGGCATTAACTGGAAAATAATCAAGTATGATGTGCTAGCTCATTTTGTTTTCAATATATTTTATACAATTATCTACATTGTATTTCAAAAAATGTGATCTAGAGAATTTGTAGTCATTAAAACTTAAATGACCCACAAGGACAGGAAAGTAATGTAAGATGCCTACCTAACCCTTGGTAGAATTTGAATACCTGTATGTTCTTGTGTTCTTTCTGCTACAAAAGGTCTCTGTTGCTTTTAGTGTTAATTTCTGTGCCATTATCCCTCCTAAAGAAAAAATACTTACAGTTTTGAATAAGACAAAACTGGGCATAGACCACATTTTAGAAGATATTTGCTAAGTGCGCCTCAATCAACAGTTCTATTACTAATAACAACACCTAAAATCCAAAGCCATCTCTTTTATATCAACTAACATTTGCCACTGAAGTTCTTTATTTATATGTTGTGTAATAGTTTAGGCTGATTATTAACCTATAAATAAGTAGTGATAAGTTTGGAAGATGATAACAATGCTGAACTGAAGTCAGTGATTTAAAAGGTAGTTTTATATTTTCTATTTGTTGAAATAGCAAATTTTACAGACCTAGTTTGCATTAATTTGTTTTCTTTGAATTTTTTTTTTTTCCACTGTGTGTTAAACAACAGCAATAATGAGACCAGGAGATAGACAAACAATAGACAGTTAACATCAGGACCTGAGTAAACCAAAATAAGCCCTGCAAAATTTGAACCCAAGGGGAAGGGTGCCTCAGGAGGCTGGGGGCTGGGGGAGCAGGGGAAATCTGTTCTGTCTTCCGAGCCCTAGTGAAAAAGGACAAGCCACTGTTTCAGAGGAAAAGGGCCTTGGTCAGTTAAAATGCGCCCTAGGTAGCTGGAGGTGCAAGGGAGGAGCACTCCGCCTCCTGTTAGAAACTCAGCTAACAGTTTCATTGCTATATTGCCTCATCATCGCAAGCCCAACAAAACAGCCAAATTAAGTTTAAAACCCCCTGAACTCGGGCACCTCCACAGCACCTCGCATTGGAGCCCCTCACAGTTAGAGAGAGCTTTTGTTTGTTGTTTCTACTCAACTACGCTCCACTGCTTCCCCTCCACTGTGTCCTTGCCCTTCGTTCTTTGCTGTTCTCAGAACAAGAGCCCAGGGGGAGGGGAGGTTTTGTTGCCGTCAGATGTTTGTACGTCATGGAATTTTAGAAACCATCCTCAAAATGCACCTCACATGTTCCTCATAATGAATTTAACAAATTCAGAAGCACTGCTTTAATAACAAAGATGCCAAGATTTAGAGAATTAAAGGGATGAGGGTTACATCAGAGCCGAAAAGCACCGGCTTGGTCTTTCCATTAAACTTCACTGTGGCTCCCAAGCGTCTCTGTGGACTACGGTGGGCATAAGGTAAGCGAGAGACTGTCTGGAGGAAAGGGGATTCCCCGGCGTGGTCACATTCTTTCCCCAACTATGGATAGAAATTAAAACTGAGAAGATAATGGAGACTGAAAAAACTGCCTAGAAGAACACAGAGTAACAAGGAAGCAGGAAATACTTCTTATGGTTCAGAGAGCATAGGACACTCAGAATATAGACATGAAATCAGAAATAAGAAATAACCAAAACTGAACTTTTGATAGTTTTAATTTTTAATTATAATACCCTTACATTTGCCTCAGTTAGTATAAAAATATCTCTCTATTCATTACCTAGCTCCATCCTTTCCCTCCTCTACCTCCATCATCTCTGCGTGCAGGCGTTGTCCAAGCACCCCTTCCCTAGTCTTCTTTTCTTCTCAGTTCTGCCAGCTACAGCCTCTCACGCCTCATTATTTGACATCCGGCATGTTGCAGAGGCACACCCTTCGCTCACAGATTTTCCTTGACAGAATTCACCAGAAATAAGACTGCCGTACCAAATCTGATTCAAAGACAGTGTCTGTAAAGTTGTTTCACTTGCTCAGAAGTCTATTGAAAATTCATATTTTCTCTGGAATAAAAAAATTGAAATTGATTCTAATCTAATGGCTCTTCTCTTCTTTACTGCAATTTCCCTTAGCCCTCAGTTCAAACTCTATCCTGTCTACCAAATCTTGTCCAGCTAAATCAGCCCCAAATCAAATCAGTTTCTTGTGATTCAGTGCATGGTATCGTCATCAGCACGTTCCACAGCACTGTTTTTGTCTCCTGACTTGTCCTAAGATGCTGCCTCAATGAAGGGTGTAAAATTTACATTTCTTTTAGCTCCATTTCCATGACTCACTGAGTGTGGAAAAGCCTAGGGAAGGTTAGATGATTACTGAGTTAATTCTTCAGGCTCTCTCTGTGAAAAAGCAAGAATTTTGAGTACGCTTCTCCATAATGACAACCCTCCACATTAAATTAACTCAACTATTCAAGTAACTGTGTAAAAACTAAGCGTGGAATAATACTCATTTATATGTTCTTCTGCTCTACCCGTTAGAAAATATAGTGACTCTCCTCCCTCTCCTACTGCTTTTCTTCCTCTCTCCCTTTTTGGAGAGGTGATCAGGATCCAATCCAAGGCTTTCACAATGGATTGTGGTTTTTTGTTTTGTTTTGTTTTGTTTTTGTTTGTTTGTTTTTTTGAGACAGAGGTTTGCTAAGTTGCTAATTTTGCCAGGATGTGCTCAGAGTTGAGGTCTTCCTGCCTCAGCTTCCCAAAGGGCTAGAATTACAGGTGTACACCACCATGCCTGCCTGATTTTTTCTCTTATGATTAAAAAACCTGATATTTCTGCTATAGCACAGGTAGTAAATATGATTCCGTGAACATGACATGTTAAATATGTATAAAATAAATATAACATTAAACTGTGCTTATAAATGCTAGTGAATAAAACCCACCAAATATTTTAATCATAATACATTTTCTACTTGGAAATATAACAGGTGGAACAACAACAACAAAAACAAAACACCTACTCAAATCATTTCAGCATTTAATGGTGGTGTATGCCTGTAATCCCAGAATTTGGGAGGCTAAAGAAGGATTGTGGTCAGTTTAAGGCCACCTGGGGCTGTATAGTGAGTTTAGAACCAGTCTAAATGCTGCTAATATTTGATGTATAGCCCAATACATGTAGTCTGAAGACAAACAAAGCGAGTTTTGAATTTTCACTTCATAATTTACAGGTCATGTGATTCTAAGTAAATTACTTAATTTTTCTAAACCCCATTTTATCTCAGCGTATAGAAAGGAAGAAAATGTTACCTTTCTCAGAAAATTTTAATGGTAGTTTCATGCAATATTATTTTTTAAAGTTGTTAATATAGTAAGTGCACATTAGTTGCTAATTTGTTTCCTTCTGGAGATATTTGAATAATAAAATTATCTGAGTGATCTTTGGAGTCATCTGTACCATATATCACAGAGCAGAGCTTCAGTTGGCTATCAGCTATGTGATATCTTGGAAGTCAGTCACCATCTTCTAACTTCACTTCCCTCATGTGTGAACATCTCCTACCTTATTTGGCTGCCATGGCAACTGTGAACACAAACCACATTGATCTTTGGAAAGTGTTAAGTAGAGTGATTGTTATCCACGCTCAAAATATCAGTTCCTCCATTGCTATAGAGAACTAAATCATAAACTGCTTTCAAGAACATTTTATTTTATTTTTTATTTTTTTAAATTTAAGACATAAGTCTAAAAGCAACAACTGGGGGTTATCCCTAAAATTCTGTTAAGCATCTAGTGTGTGTGTGATTTGGCTATATGCCATGTGTCTGGCTAAAGAACACAGATTCTGGAGGCAAAAGGAATGGAGAGAATCCAAATTCAGCCACCTACTACTGCATGGTTGGCCTTGAACAGCTCATTTCGTACTTGTGCTCTTGTTTCCCCAAATGGGGAACCTGAGCATGAAAACATTTGCCTCACAGGGATGCCACACAGTTTCAGTAAACTAATCTATGTTAATGACAGACTTAGAAAGTAGTAAGCATTATGTCAGTGCCAGTGGTTTGGTTTTTTTGTTTTGTCTTGTTTTTTGGTTTTTGTTTTTTTTTGTATTGGGTACCATGGTGCATTATTAAGTGTCCACTGTATTGTTTAATTGAAACTCTGATTACCATCTTTATAGAAGAAAATGTGAAGCAAAACAGATTCAGTGGCTTTTTTCAAGCAAGAGGAGTGGCAAAGGAGACCTCAGAACCCATTATTACCTATGTTTCTCCACATTTCTTTACAATTATATCCCATTGCTGTTATGCATTTTATGCTTTAATGCCCTTATACATTAAATTATGCAAGACTATGTTTTATATATACATATAATAGACTCCTTATAAGCTCATGTTCCTGTGTGAATTCTCTCTTTTAATTCAGATTTATACCAAATGCAGTCATTTGGACCTCAAATGCCTGCGTTAGAGCAGGGCATGGGCTTCTGGCGGTGGCAGAAGCTCACAGAGGTCCAAGTCCTGAAGGGGATGGGGAAGATTCTGCCCCTTAATGTCTCACTCTTTGCTCTGTGGCTAACACGATGTGTTTTCCTCATTGAATATCCTGCTTTGCCCTGAGACCAAAAGTAAAGAGTCAATGGACCATGAATTGAAATTTCTAAAATTGGGAACAGAAATTGACTTTATCTATTTTTAAGCAGATTTATCTATTTCAGAGACAGAAATGAGAAGGTGATTAACTCACCAGATTAGTACTTAACTATAAAGAAGTACCACAGTGAAGTATTTAGACTAATAATAAACCTGTCCTAATAAATATTAACTTCATAAATCTCTCCAGCTGAGCACAGTGCCTCATGCTTGTAATCCTGGCATTGGGGAGACTGAGGCAGCACTCAGGAGGTTGCTCTGAGTTCAAGGGAAGGTTGCACTATGCAGTGAGCCTGAATTATGTAGCAAAACGCTGTCTCCAAGAAACAAAAGCAATAACAAAACCCCCAAACTCATTTTCTTTTAATTACAGAAATTCAATACTGTATACAGAGAGAATAGTATAATGGACTCACACAGGTGACTACCGACTCATAGCTAATATTATTTCATTCATGCTTTCCAACCCTCTCAAATTATTTTGAAGGAAATTTCAAACAGAACAGCATTTCATCTATAACCATTTCAGTCAGAAATAGTGGCACTTTGACAAAACATAACTGTAATGCTACAGTAATACACAAAACAATGGAAAATTGATTTGTTATAAACAAATTGAAAGTAATACAGGATCCATATTTCTCTGATTGTCATACATATTTCAAGCTTTTGTTTGCTTTATGCCTTATCCAAATAAAGTCTATTTCTAGAGACTATTTTCCGTATCTCGTTTCCTTAATTTAACAACTTTCCATTCACTTCTTTGGTTTAAAAAAAAAAAGCCTTTAAATCTTATGAATGGGCCATGTATCTGTCAACTGATAAATGAAGAAAATGTGGTATTTAAATACAATGGAATAGTACTCTGCTACAAAAATGGATAAATTTGAATCATTTGAAGGAAAATAGATGCATCTTTAGATCGTCATGTTAGGTAAATTAAATCAAACACACAAGCTTAAATATCACGTAACTTCTCTTATATAAAAAAACAAAAGTATAAAAAGCTTGAGGAGTAAAACTAGTAAATAATAGGAAACAACGAAATATATCTTTATACATGAGATCCAGAGATGGGGAGAGAAAGGAGAGGATGTGGGATAAAAAGAATTCAGATGTAATTATAGATATATTTTGTACATGTACCTACTCATTATAGGAATACAAATCATTATGTACTTTGAACATACACTAATAAAAATTCTAATTTAAATACAGAAAGAAAAATATGTTTTGTGTTCTCTAGAGTGTCCTACATCTGGATATTTTGTTTTAACTTGGTTTAACCTGTGTAATTTGTACATTAGCCATTCAATCCAGATGCTTAATCATATTCAGTTTTTGTTTTTTGGTAATAAATATCTTTACAACAATGTAATATTCCAAGGTTGATAGATTATATAATGTTCTTCCTAGGTAATCTTACGATGAATTGAAATTAATCTACCTTTAGCAGAATATATTTATATTTTTTAGACAAGAATTCACTTTCTGTTTGTGTAGTTCTGGATTCTATGTTTTAGGTTCTTTTTAACAGTATTGCCATTTCTTTTTATTAGCTCAAAGGAATGTCAGTAGTCTAGCTTACTTGTGCCGTCCTCCAATCACTTGTGAATATTTTCTGTGTAGCATGTGTGGCACCTGTCAAGAAGAGCATTAATCTGCCACTTCTTTCCAAACATCAAGGTGGTTGACTAGCTACTACTTTCCAAGCTCTGTTTATTTGAAAGTAAATAAATACTTAATGGTCAAATATAAAAGACTGAGATAAGTCTTTAAGGTTTGAACTTTGGAATAAATGTATTTGGATGCCTATTTTTGTCTCACTGCTTGCTAGACAAAGTAGTTTATTGAAACTGGAAGAAAATTCCATCAAGTTGCCTTTTGGTATAACTCCCTGGGAATGAGAGCCAAGAACATGAAAAATCCTGAGGTTGCACTGAACTGACACTAACCCTGGCAAGCTCTCACATCCTCTTTCTCTCTCTCTTTCTTTCTTTCTTTCTTTCTTTCTTTCTTTCTTTCTTTCTTTCTTTCTTTCTTTCTTTTTTAATGCTTTCTTGAAGAAGAGGGAAAAGAACACATTTCTTGCTCTCCAGCACCCAAGTTTTACACACGCACTCATGCACACACACACACACACACACACACACACACACACAAACACACAGGTCACCTTATCTCAGGGCACTTGCCACCAGTGGACAGAGCAAAGGGAAGTGAGAATTCATGATAAAACAAGAGGTAAAGTCTCAGAGGATTAGAACCTAATCTCAATGCCTTGAACTACAATTCAAAGTAAACAGAGAGCAATTCAGAATACAGGATGTGAGTTTAATGTGTGCTATTCAGCTCACTGCCAGAAATGAATCGCTGCTACTCAAAGCACCCAGGAGTGATTCCAGGATGGGCGGGAGGAGAGCGTGTCTTGTCTCCAAGTTACAACATCAGGAGAACAGCGCAGACCATGCGAACAAGGCCAGACAGCCGAGTCACACTCAGTGAAGCACCAATGAAAATATCGAGTTCCTCGCTGAATAGTTCAAACTATTTCAGGACTAGGAGTTTACAAATAACAAAGCATTAAGTCTAGCAACAAATGCCTTGTACCCAAAGGAAATTCATGTAACAACAAATGAAGGAAAACTTTAAAATGCTTTGGTCTTTGGTGGAGATCCTAATCACCAGGAAATGGTGAAATATTTTTTTCTTCTCTCTCTTTTTTTAGAAAACACCTAATCTAAATATAACTAATATAAACAATTATAAGACATTCCACATTCTATATTGTAAATTACAATAAAATAAAGTTTATTTTTACAGCAGTGAATTGATAAGAACAATTTTTTTAGCTATTTTTTTCTTACTTTAAGGATAGGAAAATCCAACAAAACAAAACAGAACAAAGCCAATCAAAGCAAAGCAACAAAATTGACACAGAAATTCAAAGCAGGATACTAGGAAAACAACAATAGCTAGTATAGTGTCTCTGTTATCTTCACAATAGTTGTCCATTCCATCAGGCATAGCAAAATCAAACCAAAAACAAAACAGAGTAAAACCAATCAAAACAGAATATTGAATAAAGCAAAACAATTAATCAGAACATAGTAAAATAGTGAGAATAAATATAGGAGATTTCTTTCTATCTTGTCTTTGAAATACAATTGTTGTTTTTACAGTGAATTTTAGACAAGGTATTTTACCTCAAAGATTACAATTATTAAATGGGAGACTAGCTACAGTATAGGCATGGAGCACTGAATATAACCATACGTGTAAGCCCTTTGGTATTTCTGGTCATCACATTCAAATCTCTAGCAGTAATAAAACAAATATGAAGTTATTTACTGTTGGGGAAGTATTTGGTCTTAGGTAGAGGATAATGCTCTTCTGAATATGTGGAAATTTGGGTTAATATTTCACTGGTTAATTTTATATATTTTTCAAATTATACATTTTGGTTGAGTCCTGCAATGATCGATGTTTTCCAATTTCCTAGTCTTTAAAGAAATTGGAATTTGAGGCCTAATTAGGGAAACTAAGTGTGAGATAATCTCTCTTGACCTGACTCCTCTCTCTCTATAAGAATGAAATACAGATGAACATTTATGACATTCATGATCTTTCAATTAAATAATACATTATTTTTGGTTTTTGTTTTTTTCAGAGAAGGTATCACTATGTAGGTTAGCCTGACCCTGAACTCACTATGTAGCCCAGGCTGGCCTCAAACTCATGGCAATCCTCCTGCCTCAGCCTCCTCTATGCTAGGATTCAGGTTAAAATGTTAAACAATCTATTTGAATACTTCATTAATTGTTACATTACTTTTTGTGTGAGATAATAGATAAAAATTGTGCTATGTTTGCTGCTATGTTACTCAATAAAACAAGAAGTGTGAAAGAGTCTTGAAAATAAAAGTGTGAAAAATAGCAAAACAAGAAAATAAAACTGTTCCATTCATAAAGTTTAGTTGATAATGTACCATAAAACAATTTTCTTAAAATAAGATTTAAATTTTTAAATTAATAATTATAGGTCTCAATGTCTGAGGATCAAACATAACTTTTGTTTGGTATAAGGAGTGTATATTAAATAAGAAAAAATGTTGAAAATGACTGTAATTAGGCAATTGCAATTTATAGTGTTTCTGCAATTTGTGGTTATCTCTCTATGTACTTATTAATTATTAAATAGCAAGAAATTTTCCATTATAGATGTGAGTGAAATATACTGTTTAGAAGAAGAGCTGCTATGGGATTGAGACAAAACACTAAAGCTTTCCAGCTAAACTTGCTCAGCACAGGAAATATTAAAAAAAAAAAAAAGTGAAAGCATTTGAAATATC
Source organism: Dasyprocta punctata (assembly GCA_004363535.1). Lineage (NCBI taxonomy): Eukaryota > Metazoa > Chordata > Mammalia > Rodentia > Dasyproctidae > Dasyprocta > Dasyprocta punctata. The sequence continues at coordinate 31,037 of RJWM01009191.1, forward strand.
AAAACACCTCTTTCACAGCCAGGAATGTAATAGATCTCTCTCTTTCTAAATGCCGCTTATCATGTGTGACACATTTTATAAGATCTTTTTTCAATATTCTGTCAATAGTTAATATTTATGGGGTAATTTGATGATTTTTTTGCCACAAAATATTGTACATATTGTATTTCATTGGTTAATGAAATTGATAATATTTTATTCTAATTATGCACAGAAATTCTATTGGTGAATATTCTTATTAGTATATAGGTTTGTCTTCCACTTAACCTATCCAAGTGCTCTTCAAATTTAGTAAAACTAATCCAAGAATGTTTTAGAAAAATATTCTTTTTTTTTTTTTTTGTGGCACCCGGGATCAAACTCACAGCCTCGCACCTGCCAGGGCAGGCACTTAAGCCACTGAGCCAAACTCCCAGCCCTGGTTTGTTTGAGGCAGGGTCGCACTATGTAGTTCAGGCCGGCCTTGTGCTCGCGTTGTAGCCCAAGCCGGCCTCGAACTCACAACGCTCCGCCTACCTCAGCCTCCCTAGTGCTGGGATTAAAGGCGTGCGCCACCACGCCCGGCTTAGAAAAATATTCTTTGAACTGTGTATCTTTACTGGAAGGAACGTAGCTACCTTATTAATTATCACAATGTAATTAAATCGAAATCATTTACACTTTTATTTTCAAATTGTATTGCTTCATAATTAACCCACTTGGAGGATATGTTAATTAATTTTTCAGGAAACAATTTCACTGCACAAAGTTAAATATCAATTAATATGTGTATTAAATTACTACTAGTGTTTTGAAAAATTAATTTGTTCCCAAACTTTCAGAGCAGCAGAAATTTCATCAGTGTCGTCTCAATGTCAAGTAATTCACAAGTAAAACACAGAATGAATTTAATTACTATAATCACTAAGAATATAATTATATGTCTATTTAACATTTATTGTTTGAGTCTTCCACCCTAATTTTTAAGTGAAAACCAGATAGACACTGGGATGGTTTACTAATTTTTCTAAATATAAAATAGTGGTTCAAAATGTAGCACTTTGGGTAATATTAAGGGATATATCTATTCTTTAAAAATACAGAAACTGTGGTATCTGAAGAGTGTAACTAGTTTATCTAGTAGCATTAACAGAAATCGATGGTATGTCAATACAAAAGTAAAGAAGTAGTCCATCTTCTAAGTCCTAAGAATAAGTAACAGGTCACATCTAGTCCTAAGAAAAGTCCTAAGAATAAGTAACAGGTCACATCTTTTGATAATTTATAAAGTGAAGGAATCAGAGCAGTTGCAGCTAGCACAACATATTACAAAAATAAAAGCATCATGCTTGACTTAGTGTGAAAGATCAGAATATAAAAAGGATTTAGTGGGGTTCAGACCAAGAGGTAACCCAAAAAAATAAACCGTCCCCACTTAGGAACTGTCCCTTGAGACCTATGGAAAATAGAGATGTAATTCAAATTTATTTGAATTTCAAAACCTTCCCTTTTTCCCTTCACACAGAAGTCCCCTTTTCTCTTCACCCTCCTTTTCCCTTTGCTCTTCCTCCTGTTACTGCTACTGTCCAGTGATCTTCAATAAATGTGATTACTCACAGCATTAAATAAATTAATACATAAATTTATGAATTAATTTCAAAACCTCGTAACTTCCACCTCTACCCAGAGTAAGGTTTAAGATCACCAAGTGGCTGTAACTTGGTTCCATTAAAAACTATTTCGTTATTGTGACTTTTGTAAATGCAGGATCATAGATTTAAATTAAGAAATGAAGATGACTAAAAATAACAGACCATTAAAGTGTTTTAATGAATTTAGTCCACTTGAAATCATACCACTCCAAAATAACCATTACTAACAGTATGTCTCATACACTGCTATTATTTATTATTTTTATTTTGTTACATTCAGCTTGTATATGATTTTGAGATAATGGCGATATTAACTGCTTCCTTTTTCGGCTGGAGGTCTTCATCGTTCTTTTCCTCAGAATAACTAAACAGATTGAATAACTAAGAATTTTCTAGTCAGAATAGGGTACAAGGAAAAGCACCTCAGCACCCACAAAGAGCTTATTGGAATGCAGAATGTTAGGTACACCCTTGACCTATTCAAGCAAGAGTCTTTATTGTAACAAAATATACAAAAGACTTGTAAGTATTAAAGTTTGAATAGCCTTGGGTTAGAATGCTGTACAGATCTAAATTGTACAGCATCAAGTGATTCACTAATATCCATCTTTGGGACAATTCCTGAATTTGATGTCACATGACACTTGATGCTTTTCTTGCTTATGACCAAATCATCTAAGCACAGTACGTGCACAGTAAATTTAAGTTTCTGAAACCTGCCCTTCTTGCAGAGCTAACTATGTTAGTGCGAGAAAATAGTGCTACCCTTCAAATCTATCACTCCCCCATCCTCCCCTTCCAATCTACTCACAAATCTTATCAAATAACTCTGACTGCTTGTGCTTCTATTTTTTACCTTGCTAAAGGCGCTCTGTACAATTCTCTGATCTGCTCACAAGGGTTGATCTTCACTGTTATTGTACTGCTAAATCTCTCCTACCACAGTCCATTTTCCATTTTTTTTAACCTGCAAAAATTTCTCCTTTTTTCTTTCACTCTTCTGTTCATCTTTACACTTACTTAATAAATATATATTTACTGTGAGGCATTGTGATGTATGCTTACAATCCCAGCACTCAGGAAGGCTAAGGAAGGAGAATCCCAATTTTAAGTTCAGCCTGGGTACTTTAGCAAATTAGAGTTACCCTATCTTAAAATTTGAAGAGACAATTTTTAAGGGCAAGGAATGTAGTTCAATGGGAAGGACTGGGGTTCAATCCTCAGTGCATACGTGCACACACACACAGGTATACAACACATATATACATACACATATACTTAGCATTTACTACGTGTACATAAGCCAGACAGGAGTGCAGGAACAACGGGACTGAGGACCAAAATAACATAGAAAATCTCTGACTAACATAATGCGTGAAATTCATGCAGCTTGTATTCAGGTAGTGTAGAGACAGAACACAAATAAATCAGTATGTGATTCTAGCCAGGCATAGCGCACACGCCTGCAAACTCAGCTCTCAGAAGTCTGAGTCAGAAGGATTGCTGCAAGTTGCAAGCCAGCCTGGGCTACAAAGTGAGTTCAAGGCCAGCCTGGACTGCACAGTGAGAACCTGTCTCAAAAAGACGATAAAAAAAAAAAAAAAGAGTATGTGATTTCAAATGATGATGAGTGTTATAAAGAAAAATAAGGCAGACAAGAAAGGATAAGACAGTCTTGGGTTGGAGAAGGCTATATGGTCACAGTGTTTCAGATAATGAAGAGAAAAGCCCTAATTTGTGTGCAGCTCTGAGGTGGGTAAGGGAGAAAGTGATCTTGAGCAGAGTCTTCAGGTGGACCTTGCAGGTGAGAACCAAGCAGCTGAGAGCAGCTGGAGCAAGGTGCGTATGCAGTGGAATAATGGGATGAGGCCAGCAAGAAGAGGAGCAGGAGGAGGAGGGTCTTATAGACCTTGATTAGGATTTTGGCTTTCATATTTCCAATTCTTATATAGAACCAGGATTTACATGCAGCAGCACATTGAAAATGGTTTTTATCCTCACACTCAATTTTTGTTTTTTCATTATGCATCTCTCTATGTTGACCAGACTGATCACAACTCTTGGTTTTAAGTGGTGGGTCTTAGCTTTCCAAGTAGCTATGATAACAGGCATGCACCAGCAAGCCATGCTTAGATTTTTTTAAAAAATCATTCAAAAAAGCTATTCAACATATTCACATAACATGCTAACTAATCATATTCATTGCTGAGCCAAAGAGGTAAATTATAGAATGAAAGTGAATTTGCTACTTCTATAATATTTAGAAATGGATTTAACAACAAATAAATCATTTTATCCATGTTTGGGCGTGTTGTCTTAGGTGATGTTGGCAGAAGTATGTATGGATAATAGCATTTTTAATTTACAGATTTTGCACAATCCTTTCCTTCTTACAGAAAATAAGTACCATATCACCATACTTTTTTGAGAAATGATTCAATCACTCATTTATCAAATATGTAACATTTCTCCTTTGTGCTAGCATTTTGTTTCATTTAATATCAGGTCATCTATGCTAACACAAAGAAGTAAAATGGTAATTTTAATGCATTTAATACTTGCTCAGAGAGATGCTAATTCCTACACATAGATCAGGGTATACAAGAAAAAACAGATCAGGAGAGATGTTTAGAAAAAGTTGAATGTGAGTTGAAATCTGAAACTGAGAATTAGCAAAGGAAGAGGAAGAAGAGGACAAAAACCAAGTAGTCTCAACATAACTAACACTTTGCTAAAGCAAGGAAAACAATGGCTCACACAGAGGAGGCTGAAGCACTTACTAGCTCCAGATAAAAATGGAAGAGTAGTGAGAAAGAAGCTGGAAAATGAGACTGAGAGCAGATGAGGGTTAGCAGTTTGTTAGGAGTGATACGGGCTCCCTCGCCTCCTGCTGCTGTGGCAGCTACTGTCCATGAATCAAGAACCCTGCCTCGCTGAGGCCCCTGTCAGTCTAATAGTCCTCAGTACAGCATTTCAGGCAGTAGCAACTAATTTATTGAAAAAGTCTATGAGGTCCAAGTCCTATATGCTACCTATGCAAAGGAAAGTGGATACATTCTAAAGACAATAGAGAACGTGAAAGGTTCTAAACAGATGGCTAGCAAGGTCAGTCTATTTTTCTAAAAAAAACCACTGAGATCCAGGCGTGGTGGCGCATGCCTTTAATCCCAGCACTCCGGAGGCCGAGGCAGGAGGATCATTGTGAGTTCGAGACCAGCCTGGACTACAAAGTGAGCTCAAGGGTGGCCTGAACTACATAGTGAGATCATCTCAAAAAATAGGGCCAGGGATTTAGCTCAGCAGCTTAAGCGCCTGACTGGAAGGTGCGAGGTTGTGAGTTTGATCGCCAGTACCAAATAAATGAATAAATAAATAAACCACTGAGCCAAAAGAGTAAACAACATAATGAAAGAGTGTTGGGACCTGAATATTCTCTATCTCCAGATGGCATACATAGAATTTGTAATCGCCAGTATGCTACTGCACCTTGTAGGTAAGTTATTAAAGTAGACAAGGTTACATTGAGTCATGGAGTGGGCTCTAATCAAATCTGACCTGTGTCTGGTAAGAAAAAGACATTTTCTCAAACAAAAAGGCCCCAGAGGCACACCTGCTAAAGGGAAGCCCACGTGAAGAGTCAACTTGTGGTCAGCCATCTGCAAGTCAGGAAGGCCTTGGGGGAAAACAATTTCAAGACTACCTTGATCTTGGACTTTTAGCCTTCAGAACTATGAGAAAGAGATTCTGTTGGTCAATCCACCCAGTCTATGGTCTTTTGTTATGGAAGCCATAGCAAACTAAAGAAATGGGGTAATGCCATTAAAAATGAACCAGACTGGAACGTGTCCCAGTAATACAGGTGAGGAAAAAAATGAGAACCATCACCGAGGCTCTGGTAAGAGGGAGAATCAGTGCTGCTGCCTGTTAAGCAGGTGCAGGTCACTGCCAGGACAACTTGCTTTTTAGAATTCAGTGTCACTGACAAAGCAAGGGAGGACTAAATTGTTCTTTGAGTTTCGAGATGGAATTCAGTCAAGAATAACTCAACACAATCTTGACAATATACAGCAGGGTTGCTAATGTAAAGATGAATTGCTTCATCATATCCTTGAAAGGAGATTTCAAGGAGTCAGGAACACTAAACTGTAGCCTCTGGTTGATGCACGAAATGCTGCCTGAGTGTGTCTTTGCTTTGCAGAAAAGTTACACAAATTGACAAGGATATTTATCAGTAGGATCTGAATCAGTCGTGTGTATTCTAGTGTGAGGGTGAGAATTATAACTAATAGTTATTAAGTATCTCTATGGAACGCATATCATTACTATCTCATTTGTGAATATGTAGAAATTAAGGCACAGAGAATTTAAAGTTTGCTCCTGGCTGTACGGTTAGTAACTATCAAGCTACTGCCACGTCAAGTTGTTTAGTCCCTGAGTTTACCACTTTGAAAGGGTTCAAAAAGAGTAAAGAGAGTTTAGGAATGCTAGGGTATAAGGAAACATACAACAAAGAGCAAAGAACATCTAAATATATTTCATCCTTCTCAAAAAGTGTTGCCTAGATTTTCCCTGAAAATGTGGACAAATGTGCCAAGAAATGAATCACAAGAAATAGATGTGAATAACAGAAAAAACATACACATTGACAATGCTCTAAGAATGTTTTTAGAATACAGTTGGCTTAAAAAAAATTCATAGTAAGTCAGTAAAAAAAAATTTTTATTGTTGATATTTGATTAGAAACCTAAAAGACAGTTAATTAAAAACCTTAAGTTAATACTTCAAAAAGACAGCGTGTAAAGAAATTTATAGAATGCAGTTTACATGGTTGCTAACCCCAGAGAATATAACACATCATAAGAACATAATTGCGGAGTGTAGTGTCTTCTATATTATGTATAAGGATTCCAGAGACTCATAGTCGTGTATAAAGAAGACACGTAGCACTCATTTCTGAGAAGCCTTGTGGCTGCTGTTATCCCAGAAACAGGAACCTACCTGGTTCATCAGCGAAAGTGATGGTGGTTGTGATGGGTAGCACGAAACATACAAAACTGAACTGAGCAGCAAGACTGACTGCAGCAGCAAACGAAAACCCTCACAAGGGTGTGCACGCTCTTTCCTCGCCTTCTGAGATTCCTTCCTTGCTTTCCATTGTGTCCATCTTACGTTGACTTACATTTTCAAAAGACAACCACTAGTGCAGCAGAATATTCTTGTATCCTGCACCCACAGATTTGCTTTAGTATTTGGGAATAATTGTCATGCAAAACTACATGTGTGCCAACCCTTTCATCTGAGGCATTGATGTCCTTTCATGGAAATGACTGATGGCTAATTAGAGCATTTTATGGGTGCACGATATGTGGTATTGATAAAAATTGATATTTTGTTGCTATAATAAATTATTTGCTTCCAACATGGCAAAATGAGTTAGTGAAACCTAACAGCAGTAAGTAGAGAATGGAAAGGCTTATTTGAACACATAAAGCAAACTGCACAATCAGAGTATCAAGTAGAATGGTATGAAAAATATAACACTTATTTTTACATCACTATTTAGTGTATGGAAGATTTGCTTATGAACATATACATATGGAAATAAGAAGTCAGAATTACTGTCTCAAGTCCCAATTTCCAAAGTGAATCTAGAGGACTGATATTTTTTATAGAGGATTAATATTTTCACAGAAATGTAAGCCCTATATGCCCAGTTCTAATGAATACTATCTCTAATCCTTACTTTACACATAGAGCTGGTGATGATAATTAAAAACATTAGCTGCTTTTACTTTTTAGAAATCCTTATTGAGTATTGCATAAGGTAGTTAATATGCTGTATGTATGCCCCTCAACAACTCTTTAAAGTATGTATTATAAGGAAGGAACTGAAATGGAGAATTAGTTAAGTGGCAAAGCTAGACTCCTTAACAAGATGTTAATGTTAATATATTTTAAAATGGGATTACCAAATGGGAAATCATAACACACTGAAAAATTCTTAATGTATTTTTGCCCACAGTACAAATTCAAATTTTCAGCACCCCCTTACCTCTATGCCCAATTCAGGGTTAGTGTATCTGAAGTGGTATCTGAGAATAAACACTTCTAAACACTCTCCCAGGTTTATCCTGATGCAGATAATCTGGTCAAAGAACTGGTAATCCAAAGTGTGTTCTTCTTTTAGGTGCTTTAGATAGTTTAGAGGGCTGAGGATTCAGAGAGAAAATGAAAATCAAATCCTTTATCAAGCCACTCACGTTGAGACCATTCATATTCAGTTTTCATTAAAAGTTCTAGAGTCCTCAGGCATGGTGGCGATGCCTGTAATCCAAGCACATGGGAGGCTGAGGCAGGGGGACACTGTAAGCTTAAGGCCAGCCCAGGCTACATACTAAGTTCAGGACCAGCCTGAACTCGCATAGTGAGGCCCTGTCTCAAAAAATAAATAAATAAAAATAAAAATAAAGAGTTCCAAAGTCTATGGACTTCAATAAAAAATGACAGGTATTGATATTTTACTCTGGGACTGAAGTATGCATATTACTGAAATTTTTAGTGTTTATTTTAGAGTTTTCTGAATATTGAGCAATTTTTTAGTGAATATTAAGATTTGTTTTCTTTCCAGTATCCTACCTTCATTTTTCTGCAAGACATAAATTGCAAATAAAAAATATGATAACATCTAGGATGCTATCTGTGATGGAGTAAATGTATGTTATGCTAAGATCAATGGTATCATCAATGACAACATAACAGAACAAAATGAAAGATTTAAAATTCCATGATTCACTATCAAAGAGTATATAATAGTTCAAATCTGATGGAAAATTTTCCCATTCCATTTTATGTTATATATGGCAATCAAAATAAAATGGCACAGCAATTATTCCCAGGAGTCTGAAATGTCATATTACGAAGAAACATTCAAACCTTATTAAGGCAGAACTATTTTATTAAGCAGTCTGGTGTCAGCATTATAAAGACTAGTTAAGTCTTTTGATAATAAGATTAAATATAAGTTTAGGTTCAATTTGCTTCCTACAAAGTTTTTAAAATTAATAATGCATACAATGAAATCACAGTCTGAGGCTGAATTATTTAGAGAGGCTATGGTACAAAAAAAAAATATATATATATATATATAGGTGTAGACCTTGGCATCTTTGTGTCCTAATTGTTTGACCTTGGCAAGTGAGTTAACCTCAAACATATATGGTATTGTGAGAATTAAACAGCGAAGTACATATGATTAGTACATGGTCTCACATGTACTGAGACCTCAAGAATGTTAAATGTTTTCATAGCTATTGATTTAATACATTGCCAGAATCTGGCAATATTGACAAAAATTTCTTGGTGCTGAGACAGAACAAGAAATTGTAAAATTTTTGTTATCCAATGGTATAATTTACAAAGCATAATAACAATCTGACATCCAAAATGGAAGTGCATCAAATCAAGAAGCATACCAAGTCTAATTTTGTTCTGAAAATTTTAAGTCCATTTGTTAGCTCTTATCAGCCACATGAAGAAAAGATAGTAGTGAGAGAATTTCTGTATTTGTGTAAGTGCCCCCAAATCACAAGAGTTAATACATTTGCATTAAACATTAGAAAATCTTAAGGCTTATGTTGGAATTTGTGCTGCTGGTAATTCATCTACAGTTAGATTAGTCAAAATATTAGATTTTAAAAATTTGTAATTACATTTTTATCTCATAGACATTTTCATAGACAGATGGGAAAGTCTATCCTGAGAAGTTTCAATCTTCACTTCACAAGAATGGAAATTACACCATCAAGGAATTTTAACTACCTTGTTAGATATATCTGTAATACAAAGAAAGTTGGCAAAATATTGACACTTCCATATTAAAATATCAAAGAGCAAAATTCCATGCAATGTATTTGATGGAGCAAATTATTCATTATTTTTCAAACAAAAGAGATAATAGTTCTCAAAAATAACCTAAGCGGGAACCACATTTGTGGTTACACCAACAACAAAAATTCAAGGACTGAGTGAAAACATTCTGCCCTCCACAGACACGCAATTAGCTATTACAAAGCAGGGAAATATCTGCAAAAGTTACAGACAAGAAAAATGCAAAGGTTCTTTTGGTAGTTAAACATAATTACCAAAATGTTTTTAATGTTAGGATTTCCAACTTGAACACAAGAGCCTATTTCAGTAAATTAATTTCCTCCATATTACTAACGTAGATTTTGATATTCTATTACAAAAAGACTACATAATACAGCCTTAAAGTAAATGAGTTAAATTTGGCTTTTGAAAAATTCTTATTAAAATGTTTAAAATATTTTACAATTTGTGAACTCAAATTTAGTGATCTAGTTTTGCAAAATTATGGTTCCAATTTCTTACAAATATTGACATAATGTTACATAAAACAGAATTTAATGTGAACATATGATCTATCAGCTATGTGCTATGTTCTGGCTCTCACTGACTATATGATTTAGGCAAATCCACATTTCTCAGCCTCATCTCGAAAATGGTGTTTAAAGCAACTAACATACTTATGTTCTTATGTATTGGCTATAATTCTATTAAACGGGGAAAAGAACATTTTTAAAAAAGAGTACCTGTAGCGTACATGTGTCTTAATACTTAAAATAGCTAAAAGACATCAAATACAAGTATCTCATTGATATATTATTTGAAGTAAAATTACTGTTTGGAATAGATATTAGCATTTATTACTATACTTCCTTGAGGATATAAAATTACTCAAGTCATGATGTAATCATACTCAGATGTAATCATAATATGCTATAAATGGAATTTTAAAAATTAGTTCAATCATGCTTTTATTGCAGTTCACATTTGCCTTTTAACCCATTCAGAATTTCTACAAAAACGCAAACTTGCTATTCTCAAATCATAAACCAATTCTAACATTATAAATATGCTGCTTTTTGACTGTAGTTTCTAAATTTTCTGTAAAGTTATCTAACCAAAAATGGTATTTTAAAGAATCCTCATTTTAATTTTTACATAACTGATAAAAATGATATTAAACTTGTATACTATCTCATTTTTCTACCTGTGCATCTGTGGCACTTAGCCCTGCTCAAATATTCTTTCCAGCATGCTTTTTTTAACCTTCTCTTGTTTGCTATGAAAATCCCTCATTTACTGATAAGACTTCTATTTCTTTTGCTAAATGAATTAAATTTTTATTACATTTTATCCATCATTGTGATATTTGTTTTAATATTTCCACTTTACTTCTTATCAATGGATCCTTGAAATTTTTAATAAGACTATAGTAGATACAATGACAGCTAAGAAAAAAATTCAAATACAATCAAAATTCATTTCATGGACCCAGTTTCTTTAATTGCAAAATGATAGGACTAAAAAAACCCAAAAACTAGACTGGAATTTTTAAAAAGAGAAGGGTTAAAGCTTGAAAAAAATTTTAATTTCACTTATTACTAAAATTATTCTTTAACAAACAGTTGTTCTCAGAATGAATTTGTAATTACCAACTTCACACCCCATACGTGTGCACACATATACACAATACCGAAGATAACAAACAATTCTTATTCCCAATATTTCACATGTCCTTATCAAAGCTATAGTTTCTACTCTGCATTGAAAATTGCCTGAAAAATCTTCACGTATCATTCTTAGTTTTACAAATTTATTTTACTAATAAGAAAATAGATCCAATCCGACTTTGTCATGATAAAGTTAGTAAAATATGCCTACTTAGTTCAAAGTGCCATTGAACATTATGCAAATTATTAGAGAGGATGATGAGAAATTCTCAGTTAAAATTGTTTTCTTAGCAACTATCAATGACCTAGAGAATAAGCCCTAAGAAGGTTCACAGTTAGATCATTCTGAGGATCCTATAATTTTATTTCTAGCATGTGCTCTGAACTCTCTTCCTGACTACATATGCTAATTCTACATATTTAGCAAATGTAAAATTTGAATAAGCCTATGTTTCTAATATGGGTGGCCACTTATCCATTTTTCTTTAATTCTTACAATAGTTATAACAATGTATTCTAAAATAATTTTCTCCAAAGCAATAATTATATAACCGAACTCAAAACCATGCAAATGTTTTTTCAAAAAAATCTGCTATGTTTTTGACTCAGGCTGAAATAAAAGAATATGAAATAATAGGAGATAAAAAGGCTTTTGTTTTAAGCTTGAGGGAAATATATATTACCACACATTTTTCTACCTTTGATAAAAAAGATGATGTAATTTCAGAAATGAATAGTTACCTCTTAGCAACAAGAACAATGTTAGCTTGTTGTTTAAGAAAAAATGGCCTTGAAATTCAAATGTTTACATGAAAGGAACTGAATCTTCACAGTTGTGTTATGGTTCCTACATTGTGTCAACTTGAGAAGTCTAGAAGTTTAATTAAGTAACTCAGAAGCTCTACATCCTGAGGTGTAGAGCACAAGCAGTTACCTGTTCATTGTGTCAATTCCAGAAGGTCCGAAGTTTAACTGAGAGACTCAGCAGGGAGTCAGGGTTTTTACTTTGTAAACATCCTCATCTTGTGCAAAGCAGGAAAAGGAGATTTGTGAATGCTACACTCACCCTGGGGTGGGGGTGTCCTGTGTACAATATAAGGGAGGAGAAGAGGCTTGCTCTTGCCCCTTTTCCTGTGGCTGCTTTTGCTCAGCTGCTGCCTTTAAGTGTTGCCCCAGTGCCATGCCACCCTGCCTTGGAGCCAGCTGATTATGGACTGAAACCTCCAAAAACTGTAAGATAAAATAAACCTTTTCTTCCTTCATTTTGGGTGTCAGGTGTTTTGTGTCAGCAACGAGTAAAAAGTAACCAAGACAAGTTGTTTTAAAAAAAGAGTGTGTGATGTAAATAGCTTACAATTGGCTAATTTATTATTACTTTAAATAATTTACTTATGATTTTCATACTTTATCTATTGATGACCCCAGAAAAATTTAACCAGCATTATTAGTTACTATAATTTTGCTAAGATGCAGGAGTCATATAAGTAGTAAGCATACAAGTCTCAATAGAACTATTTTAAGACTCAGTATTACATTGCACTATAATCTCATTATATTTAATTCTTAAAAAATCAACAGCATTTATTTACAGTAGCTCCCCCTGTCTTCAGAATGGCATGTCCTACAGCCTTGTTGGATTCCTAAAACTACAGGTAGTACCAAATTCTATACATATAGTTTTTCCTGGACACACATACACAAATTTAATGTCTTTTCTATTTTAACTAAGCACCACACTCTTTTGCAGTTTCAAATGTAACAAATTTTTCAAATGTATCAAAACTAACACATTTTTCCTTATCCTTTTTTGCAACTTGAAGTATAAAAGATTTGTTCTTGGAATACATGTTAACAAAATCAGTATATAACTTTTACTTCCTGATTAAGCCCAGAACCTTGATCTTTTCTTTTAAAGTAAGCATTCTACAGCTTCTTTAGAATTCCCAGATTTAAGCATTATTGCTGTTGAACTTTAAAGCCTCTGCAGTACTCCAACAATCAAACTGACCATGGAGATAGCTACTAAGTGACTAAGAGGAGGAGAGATAGCATGACCAGCATGGATATGTGGCCAAACAAATGGTTCCTATCTCCAATAGGACACAATGCAACAGCTCGTATTTCTTTGCACTCTTTGGAAAAGGGAGCAATTTTAAGATTAGCAACTGTTCACCTCTTAATTTTCCATTTAATATTTGCAGATCTCAGTTAGCCTGAAAGCACAGAAAGCAAAACCACAGATAAAGGGAGACTACTACATTATTTTTATAATGGTGTCAGTGATCAACTCTAACAAGTAATGAAATATCAATTCAAGACTTTGATTAGCACAAAATATTTGCCAAATTATATAAAAGCTCATCTCTAAAACACACATTTAGACAACTGGCATAATCAGGTGTGGGGTGCATCAGACGAAACTACTGTCACAACCTGATGATGGTCCAAGCACTGTCATTACAGCAAGTCAGGTGAAGGAAATTAGAATGAACCCTAAAGTTATAATGAGATACTTCTGCATCCACTTGGCATTTCTCAAATTTATGCCTGTGGTTAGCACAATAGAAGAATCTCCAAAGTCCTCTTGCACTGGCCATCAAGAACATGTCATTCATGGCCCCAACGTGACACTTGGACCAGGAAATACTTGGTGCCAAACAATTATTTGTGCACTGCTCTTCCCTATGCGTGACAATTATTCAATACTTACATCTTTGACAAATTTTGGAGACAATGAAACTTTGGCTCTGCCTTCTATAATTATATAACACTTCGTCTGTTGTGCAGATGTTATCTATTGATGAATCAATCAGAAAATTAGTAATTTAGGATCATTAATTTCTCCCATTTTCTTTTGAATGGAAAGAATGTACAAACCAATACTGCATCTTTATTTTAATTTTTAAATCGTTCTGTCTCCAAGAAATTCATCATTTATTCTATGCATTCATTGAAATCTGATTATACAATTTGTCAACAAATAATTTTTTTTAGTATATGTTAAAGCAATTCAAGTGTTATTTTTCTAAATATTAAAATAAAAAATTTAAATAACAGAGTTATATTTGACTTTCTTCAAGTTTTATGGATATCTTAATAAAAATTTAAAATAATGTAAAATTCTTTACACAAACATTTAAAACTACTTCATTTTAAAATCCAAATAAGGAATGCCAGTTGCAAGATATTTTTTACTATGGAAGATGAAATCCTGTATCAGATTTTAATAGTAAATCCCAAACTATCTCTGTTTTGAATAAATATTTCTGTCATATTTGTATCTTTTAAATAGTGATAGGATTTATTGAATTAAATTATTATCCTGAGTACTCATCATACTAAAATATGATAATATTACTTATATTGATGCTCACAGAGATGAATTATAGGATTATGGGTGAATGTATAATACAAGTTCATTTTTTCTCAGTTAATTTACTGATTACCAATAGACATTCATTATCTGGTTTGGGGATAAGTACCAAACAATTTTACCAAAACGGTGATAGCATATTTGCATCAATTTTTGAACATGACTACAGAATTATCTGCATATCTATCTTGTTACTGAGAAATGTTTTAAGATCCATCTTTATCCATATTAATGGATAAAGTAAAGAGTCTTCCAATTGTACCTTATATATTACTAATTCAACAGAGGAAGACTTAAATCACATTATCTTACCTTATCATTTCCTTTTCAGTGATTTCTTATACTCATTTAAAAGTCAAGATGTTATTTGTTTTGTTTTGCTAGCTCCTGGTAAATAATGAAGCTACATTTAGAATATTTCAAGTCAATATTTTCATGTTTACATTTATATAAGATATTCTCTAGACAAAGTGTCTGTTGTCAACTTCTTAATGTAAATAGGTTGCATTTTTAAGGAATGGAGTCATTGTGACATTTTAAAAATATCTGGTGTGCATTAGACAAGAATGCAGGTATCACATGGTGACTCACTCAGTGAAAAAGTAGCAGACTTACCTTATCTTTCTTATTTAATTATCCTATGCACAGATATATATCCCCTTTTGTAAATGAAAATACAGATAGGTTGGATTGCCTCAATATATTTTTTCTTTGATTGTACTGAAATAAAATTATTAGTTACAAACCCTTATGAGAAAGCAAGAAGACTGAAAATAAAATGGTCTGAATAATGGAATCACATAGTTGTTACAGATAGAAATAGCCTCTTTAAGGATGTATTTTATTCCTGTGAATTGAAGTGGAATCCATTTAATCTCTCCTTTAGCATTTATAATGCAAAGAAGTATTGAGCCTCAAATAGTTCCTGAAAAGCACTTGAAATTATTTAAACAATGCCATTTCCTACTGATTATGCATTCTTCCCTCCTATGATCCCTCTCTTTCTTCTTTCATTTGCCTTTTCTACCTTCCTTCTTTCCTGTTTCCCGATCCAGTGATTCCCGTACAGACTTCAATTGAGATAATCAGTGCTAGGGAGAAGAAAATAGCTAAGTACGGCACCATGATATTGTAGGGAAAACCTAGAATTAGAACAGTCAGGCTGGCTTTAAAATCTTAATTCTGGCATTTACAATTCTCTGTATTTGGACCAATGATTTTCTTCATTGCAGGGATTTTTTCATTGACAAGAAGTAATATGTACTAAGGATCTGTCATATGTCATATGCTCAATAAAGAGTGGTTATGATTAAGGTGAGACATATATACATTTAAAAGTTACACTGACCAAACATAAAGGAAATAATAACTGATGCATACTCGTGGGAGAAGCCACAGGGCAGAAGCAATTTGCAGACACAACTTTAAATATCAACTTTCCCAGGTACATGCTACTTGTGCAACTAACGCTTTTCATTCACAACCAAGATGCAATAACCAAGAGTGAAATCTAATAAGCTGCCACAGTTGAGAGATGAAACCAAAATGAAGCAAACATCTCAATTTCTCAGGGCTCCAACAAATAATAAAAGCTACCAGTTTGCACAAATACATCCTTTCTGAAATGATGGAGGATAATTTGGCCAAAGGTGAGTGGTCTCATGAAACTCCTCTAGGACGCACTCTAAAAACAAGCTTGGGAGCTATAGCATTTATGTAGACAGCTGAGAAACTCCCACAGTTGACAGAATCTGCTGGCTTATAGTGGTAAAGAAAGAAATGATTCAACCACTTAGGAAATAAACCAATTTGATGAAGGGAAAAGTATGCGCTGGGTGTAGCAGCAGCCCTCCCTCCCCAAAGCACTGACACTGGGAGATTTTGCTCGGGGTTTTATGTGTGGTCACAGATTCAGGTTCCAAATGATACTGCCCACATCCTCAGAAAGCGGGGCCTCATTTTCTATGTTTTGGAAGGTAAAGGATGATTATTACTTATGTATTTTAAGTAGTAAGAATAATTACTTCATACCTATGCTTAGAGCTGAGAAAGTTTCAATATGGCTATCAGTATTGGTCTTAAACCCAAACATGTTTCTACTCAAGAAACATAAGGCTCCAGTCACCAGCTGCCTATACCTACCATGTGATGTCAGTAACATTTGGTCACTCAGCAGAGACATTCACCTCTAGGTCTTCATCTGATTTGATTTGTGTTTTATGTGCTACAACTGAAATCAGAGCCATTTGCTGAGAGAAAACTTGTTGACGTGTGGGAGGTGGGGCCCCTAGCTTCTTATTAGTTCACATTTCCAAATCAAGGACTCTCCACCAAAGCAGCCCTCTTTCTAGTTTGAGCCCCACATCTCCACTTTATGGAGGTGTTTTGACTAACCTGATAATCATAGAAAACACTAAGTGTGAGAAAACAGCAGCCCTTTTCTCTCTGCTTTTGATGTCTGCTCAGCTTAAGAAAGCAAATATTCTGCTCTCTCTTGCACGTTTTATGGAGGTAAGTGGGCTGGGTAAAGATGGTTCTAGCTTAACAATGGAGCCAGTATCCTCACAGGAATTTCACTGTAATGTGGTACAACTAAGCCACGCCTTCCAACCTAGATTCAGTCAGTAATAAACCTATCACTTATGACTCTAGTAATCTTATTCCAGCATCTGTCTTTCAATGGATTTAGATCTCCCAAAAATCTTCAGAAAACCTGAAAAGGTAGCATATTTAGGGGAATCAGGAGGCAAGAATTCTGCCTAAGAGACAGATATGTGTTTATTTCAAGTACTATCATGCAGATTAGAATGATTCAAGGAATATATCAGAAATGAAGATGTAGAGTTTATAATCTTTGATTGCTGGGTTATAAAAACATATATATCATTCTCATGGCAAGTAATTATTACATAAATAAATATGCTTCATTGGCATTTAAAGAGTCCAAATGGATTATAGCAGCAGTGATCAATACCACCATACTTTCTATGAGAAGAGATTAAACACTCCACAGCAGACTGGGTGTCAACAGCCCATATCCCTGAAAAGATTTCTGCTGAGTCACTCTATTCCACTTGCAAGGGTACTTCCCATAGGTGCACCATTAGCAATTCATCCAAGATTTGCTCAGTGTAAATGATTTGATGTAGGTAAAATTCAATTAAAAATCCCACACATTTCACCTCTGACTCATCCAGGGTAAGCACTGTCATAGCAATTGAAGACATCAGTCCTACTGAAGAATGCAGGCGCAGACTTCTGTAGATCAATCTCCTACACTGATTAAATTACTGTGTCTTGAAGAATTCAGTTGGGGACAGAGGTAACTCTATATATGAAGAGAAATTCTTATATGGAGAGTAAATATTCCTTCTTGTCATTATTACTTTTTTATTAAAATGTCCATTGAGAGTTCATCACGAGAAAATATTAACTCTAACTTTTGAAGTGCCTTAACCCATATTCCATTATTGTGGAACAAATGAAAAATAGTGAATCATGTGATTGGCATACTGGTTTCCAATAGAAGGGGTGCAGTTTATCTTCATTATCTTGCACTTGTTTTTCATTATGTTCAGTATTCTACCTGTCAAGTTCTTGGCTAACGTGTCTTAATAAATTGTGAAAAATTGTACAACAATGCTTGTTAAAATATTTACAGTTGTTTTCCACCTATAAACATAGGCTTTTCCTCAGACAATTTTACTGTAGAGAAACAAGATTTCATTGTCTACATTAATTTATGATAACATTTGCAAACTCAGTTTTGAAATGATAATTTAATTAATGGCTTTAGAAAACGTGTGTGCATTTTTAAAATTCTCTTTTCTTGAAATCTAATCATAATCTGAGAATTTAGATTTATTATTTTTATTTCACAAGGATTTTACATAGTAATGAAACTTATCAATCTATCAAGAATTGGTTTTGATTGTATTTCAACCTGGAAATTTTGTCTAACTAAAATGATTTGGAAGTAAGTTTTAGTAGAATAAAGCAGTCCAACATTAGAAACTATTTTATTTCCAAAATTAGTCACCTTATAAATTGTATTGCATTAAAATATTGCTGTGCTTGCAAATTTGACAGATTTAGAACTTATATCAACCCTGCAAATTGCAGAATAAAGCAAAGAGAAATGTGACTCATGTTTCAATACAAATTAATTTGATTATATCTAAAGAAGATGGGCAATTTGGGCATCTTGGCCTTATCTATAACAGTATAAAATATTGCCTTGAATACCCTGGATGCTAGACAGATTTCTAAACATATGGGAAAAGGCCTATTCAGACTTGTGTTACAGAAGCATAATCACGTGGTTATTACACTGCACAGATATCAGAATCTAGTGGCTTATCTGAGGTTATACACCCTTCTGACTTCCAATTTGTAAGTCAAGAAATGAATTAACAAGGCTGACTTGCTTTAGAGCAACTGACTAGGAACTGAGAACTCTCAACAAATCTTTTAAAAAATATATATGGGTTTAAGAGAAGGAAAAAAAATCCTAACATAAGTAGTGAGAACAATATCCCATCTACATGCAATGTGCCCACTTAATCCATGTCCAGTTCCACCGACTCCCACTCCCCTCATCTTCCATCGATTAGAAATCCCCCGTACAGTCTTCTCCTGCTGAAGCTTGATTCCTTCAAGTCAAATGATCTGTGTGAGTTTTTCTTCATGGAATTTCAAAGAGAATTATTCTTTCTAACTCTTTACCCCACCTTGACCATGACCTCAAATGCATTCTATAATTCTCTGTAAATCAGACTCTTTTAGAACCCACTCACAATTTGTTTTTCTAGTAAAACTCCAGATGACACCATTTTAAATGAGTGAGGCAATAAAATACAGACATAAACTCATATTTTCATCCTTGTGGACTGGCCCTGAAGCATCCATAATGAGACAAACTCAAACATTTTGAGGTGACCTGATCATGGTCATATTGACAAGTGCATATTCTATCATGAGGAATCAATGTACAATGAATGATATATTCCTTAGAAACTAATCTCAGCATTTATTTATTTATACTTTCATTTTGTTCTGAAGTGTATCCAATAAAAATTAAATGGGGTAAGTGTATATTTCAGTCAATAATGTCTTCTGTTTAACAATTAAGTATTAACAATTGAGATTGAATATTTCTTAAGTTCATTAAATCATTTCACAAAACAGAACAAAGTTTAACTTATCCTGATAACACAGGATTAGTACGCTAAATAACACAAGTTTGTGATGCTAAAACAAAGGATTATATTTATAATAACTTGCATGGTACAGTTACCTTAGTAATTGTGAAGAACTAGAATATACATTATAGACATTCAAATAGTCTTGTGCAACAACTTTATTTTCAGAAAAGCAGTAGGACAGGATTAAATAGTTTAATGTAAGGTTCACAGCAAGCATGAGGCAGAACCACACACTCTGATAGTAAGCCTTGGACTAAACAGGTAGATCAGATTTGTCAGCCCCTTACTAAATGGTCATAGACTGCTGCAGTCATTGCCTTCACCATCTTCTCTGATTATTCAGCCAGCTATCAACTTCTCTTATTGCCAAAGAGCAGTAACAATCATTTCTTCCTGCTGCCAGTTGTCATCATCTGTTTGTAGTCTATGAGCTGGAAAATCAAGTAATCAAGTTTGCTGAAAATTGGACATGAAACAGATTAAATAGCATCTGGGAGAGGGCTTCTTTAGGGAGTCAATGAAGTTCATTACTTTGGTGCACAAGTCAGAGGCCAACTATCATGATGGATCATAAACTTTCCTCAGCAACATCCTGTTATTGAATAGATTTTAGAAGAGTCTATTTCTCAGTCCTGGATGCCAGAAAAGTGAAATGTGACTATATTTACATGTGTCCTCAACTTGGGGACAGTAAGTTGCTAATGGGTATACAGTCCCACCTGCAGCTGCACAGACTGTAACCTCCTTCCCCCTGCATTTCCTTCTATTCCAGTTCCCTAGAGTGGACCATCAATGGTCAAGTGGATTGCTTCTCCCACATGCGGCTCCTCATGCCACTCATGCACAGGCCTCTGCCTAAAGCCAGTGTCTCAACTGTTGCCAGTCAACAAAATAAGTGTAGAAATTAGGAGCTGACATTTGGAAATATTTATGCCAACTTGATACTGAGGCATTTTAATCATAATTTTCAAAGTGTTGGTATGCAATGGGTTTGAAACAAGCAGAAAAAAAGAGCCCCGTGCCCTCAAATAAACAATCTGAGAAGCATAAACTTAGGTACAACTACACACAGAGTACTAAATAGTAGCCGAGGTGCTGTGCGAGAAATCTGTCTGGTTTGTGGGCCCTCCGGAAATCAAAGCATTAACATGTCCCCTCCTTTTCAAAACACTGACTTGACTTGCTTCCCCCAATTATTTGTTTATTTAGTCCTGTGGGATTAAAAAAATATTTCCTAATCTGCTTTAATGAAGTCATTCAAAATAAAAGTGATTCATAGAATCTGGAAAACAGGATCAGGATAAATTATATTTAAACTATTAAATAGGAATATTAGAAAGACAATAATTAAAATAGGAACATGAATACCACAGTCAATCTTCTGGTCCACTATACATAGTGGGTTTTTGTTCGCTTGCATATTTAGTATATCGTGAATTTATGTGCCAATGGTTTCAACTATGGACTTTATAGAAAACCAGGCACTACAGGCAAATAAATATTTAGGCAGTTCTGCCTTTAATCATAATAAATATCATGGCAAAAATATTAACAAAGTTAAATAAAACCAAGGTTTTCCCTGGTTTATGTAAACTGAAAAGGAAACAAAAGTTCATCATAATTTGTTTAGAAAATCACACATTTGAGGACTGTGCCTGGAATTTTACTTATCCATGCATTTATTTGTTTATTTATTTTTTAGATTTTTTGTGATAAACTTGTGAATAAGATATACAAAACCCTCTTGTTCCACAGAGTTTGCATTCTGGCAAAGGAAGAGATGGAGAGAGTGAAACAAAGACTCGTCAAGTGATTTATATGGTAGAAGTTGGTAAGTGCTGCATATAAAAGAAAAAGTAGAATAGGATAATTAGTGCCAACTTACACTGATATTAGCAGAAGTAGTTATAATAGGGTGATTAGAGTAGGTTTTAGAAAAGTGACTTTCAAGGAAAGTCTTCAGCAAGAATTGAACAAAAAGTAGAAACTAGACAGTAACTTACAATAATAGTATTTAAATTTCATTGAATACTTACCTAAAAAAAACCTCATAATTTAATGACTGTATTTTGCATGTGTGTATCAACTAAATTTATTAAAATGAGATGACATTCACAGTCTGCTCTAAGAAATTTGAGTTTAAAAGCCAAGGAGAACACAAGGTGCTGACCCAATATTGTGAGTTTCGTGCGTGCCCGTGGCTGAGGGCTTCAGTTATATTTACTATAAATCTGCAACTTTTAAGAGAGAAACACTATATTTTTTTCTAATTGAGACAATGGAGACACATGAGTTTGAGGCTGTCATCTTGAGGACACATAATTGGATCCGTTTCTCTTTTCTTCTTTTCACTAAGGTTTTATAGGGCAGGAAACTGGAAAATAGAAACTTTCCCCCTCAGGCAATTTTTCATTGTGCTAGCAGAGAGGCAGAGAGGCTGGAAAGATGATAAAAGAAAGTGCTAAGAAACCACCGGTGGAGAAAGAAATTGTACAATGGTCAAAACTTTCTTAGTTTGAAATCCCATTCTTTTGAGTAGTCACCATTTGTTGATGACAAACCAACACCTGACATTCCAGAATTTCTAACAGGTCCTGTATTATCTTCTTCTTCTTCTTCTTTTCTTCTTTTTTACATGTAGTATCTTATATCCAAGCAAAAATTAGGCTTTTCTCATTTGATGTGCCAAGAAAATAGTCATGGCGCAACTTCCGATACATGAGATCAGAAATTAGTAAGAAAAGTCCAAGTTTTGCATACAGATTTGTTTCTTTCGATCTTGCTCCATATTTATCTTCCATACATATAAAGTAATTCTATTTAGTAATTTTTATATAGGTATGTAATGTATAGCTAACATATGCCTTTACCTACCTATCTTACTTTTTGTAAGAATATGTAAACATTACTTGGCATTTTGGACTGTAAAAAATATTATACACTATGCAGAAATGTAGGATATTTGGATTTCAAAATTTGTATTTTCAAAACTAATTTTAGTAGCTTAAATATATAAAGTTGAAATAACAAAATTTATAATCTATGATTATTCTTTTTAGCCCACTTATCTGTCCGAGCAAAATTTTCTACTTATTTGTCTTTCACAATATTGCAATATGGCTTATATGAAGAATACAGAATTTTGATGTTTATGTCAAATCTAATTTCAATGACCAAAACTTTAGTTTTGTATGTCCAAAGGAGGGGAAAGTTTCCAGACTACTTTATTTTTCCTTTCAGCACTTCAAAATTGTGTTTAATCTATTTCCAGAAAAAAATATCTTGTATTATAGAAACAACATGATTTCTTAATTTTCTACATTTTTTTACTTGTTTACACAGACATTTTCTAGTCAAGGGAAGAGACTTAATTTTTAATCATTGGGAAATTTTGTCACAATTGTGCAGTACTGATCTTCCAGACAGCAAAAGAACACAAATCACAGGTTAAGATTTCAAAAATGCAAACAGAAAGTTTGCCTATTGTACATTAAACTAAGGCAAGAAAAAGTTCAAACCAAAGTGAAGTGATTCCCATTTATATATGTATTATCAACATCACAATCCCAGCTGTGCTCAGATAGTAGCTTGGTGCACAGCTGTGACATTATAAAAGGGACTCGATTGCCAATCAGAGCTTGGCTTGAGAGATTCATTGTCCAAGCCATTCCCTAATAAAGCTTATGAAACACTGGGTCTGCTTCTGTTACTGTCTCCACAGACAACCCTGTATTGTGCAACTAAAGATATTACAAAATGTCACCATTATACTTAGTTACTGAGTAAGTACACTGAAAAAGCCACAACGTTTAAAGTAAGATCAGTGATGGATTTCTCTTATGACCGTACAATTTTCTATTTGAGAAGACACATGAAATAGAATGTTGGAGAGCTGTAAAATAATTCCCTTGAATTTTCTCAGTAATCAACAGTTTTATTGATGGTTAATACTCTTTAACCCTTTTCCAAAGAAAACCAATTTCCTTAAGACAAAGGTAGCATCAATGACATAATTACAAATGAGAATAACTGCACTGATTATCATTTTGCATCTGAAATGAAATCTCATTTGTTTGGTGTGTGCTATGTATATGGCACAAGAATGGCAGCTACCCCCAAATATTGGATGCCTATGAAACTCTAGCCCCTCAGGAGCATTTTTAGTCAAATATGCTCTTCATCGTCCTCCTTCAGAGTCACAATATGCACTGACATTTTTAAAATTTCAAGAAGTTCTGAAATAGCATTTATCTCTTCCACCAAAGATTGTCTATTTAACCCTTCTCTATTTTATATTAAATAATAGCTTAGTACTTTATTTAATACATACTGGAGGGTTATTTTAAGGGTTTTCATTAAAAAATAGTTTATTGTAATCAAAATTTGCATTAGACAAAATTAAAAAAGGAATACTGTTTATGAATTAACAATATACATGACAGTAAGCTACAAGATTTTGAGCCTTCTACAATGCAAATTGTATTGAGCTTAATGTATTCTGAACAAAATCCTGCCTTTCAAAAATATTTGCAGTGTGAAAAATAATATTTACAGTGTGTAACATATTTTCTAACTTTATGTAGGCATATTTTCATCTAATGACACAACGAAGTTATATAACAGTAAAGTTTCATAAATAAATCAGCAATATTGCAAGATATTAAAATTGTGACTTCAGATATGCTTAATAATATCTAAGATCTTCAAAGTTCCAAAATATATTAAGTCCCTAATCCAAATAAAATGAACATTCCTCATTTAACTTACTGGTTTGTCTTTTACCATAAATTTTAAAAAGAAGGTAGGGGGAAACCAACACCATCATTTTTTTAAATACAAGGTACATCTGTAATATATACATATTTAACTTTTACTTTGCATTTGGCATTGTTCTTGGCACATAAAGGCTATTAATACCATTCACTGCTCACCAGAAACATAAGAGGTATGAACTGTTATCACTCCTTTGTTAAGGTGAAATAAAGGCACTGAAAAGTTTATTATGTTGTCCAAGGGTACATAACTAGTTAGTGCAAGATAAAGGCAGAGTTTGAACTCAAATCCCACTGACAGTGCTCACACCCCTAACCAGTAGTAGATGCAGTCTAACGGCTTTGCTCTACAAAGACCATAAGGTTCCCTGACTGCCACTTGAATAATCAAATAATAAAGTTTAGAAATATTAGAGAAATTTACCATATGTTTTGAATGAGGTTGTCCTAAATGGAAATCTTTGCTCTCATATTTTGGACTATAGGAATTCTGTGCCTTAAGTGAAGACTCAAAAAAAACATCATGGCCATTTTTGTTTTCTTTGAAGCTTTTGTAATTGAAAGTTAAATTCATAAACACATTTCAATTAAACTCATCATTGTTTCATGGATTCCTTCAGTCACATTGATACAAGAGGATAAAGGTGAACTCTGAAGATGGTGGCATAAATAGTATATTAGTTAAACTAACTCATGACTTTTTTTTTTTTTTACAAATAGCTTCAATCATTTCTCTTTCACATGCAGAGGGAAGATACTTTTATTCATGAGTTAGGATCTGCATACCTAACCCAAAGACAGCAATATTCTTCCTCACAAATTACTAAAACACAACCATTCACTTTCATGTTTCAGGGTCTTGAAGTCTCCACTTCCCATTCATTTAGAATATATTCAAGAAACTTTATAAAAAGTTCACAAAGATGCTCATCATTAAAGTTTAGTATAGTACAATGAGTTAGTATAAATGTGCGAACAGAGACAAGCATTCTCCTGCACTTTCATGAATTAAAAGTCCACCTCTTACTTTAAGACATAACTGCTTACCTATTCCCAAGCCAAGACACCAGTCTGAGGTAGATACTTTCATAGAATGAGCTTTGATTTGTAGAAAGCCTATATGTAATGTATTTGAGAACAAAACCTAAAGTCACACAGTATATCATACTAACAGGAAACCTATTATGATTTAGTACACTTTACGTTAATAGTTTTGAAGATTCAAAAAATTTTATCATGAAGTATGTCAGAATTATCACTCACTATTTCTGTAGAATTATATTTATAAAAATCTTTGTCCATATATGTATATGTTTAGAATAATATTGCATTATGCCCTATCCTAAATATACGTAGTGGTCTATTTTTCTCTCTTTCACTGGACATTGTGTGTGTATGTGTGTGTGTGTGTGTGTGTGTGTGTGTATGCATGTGATCATGTGTGTGAAAAGATTAAATATAAATTATGTTGGGCTTTTACAGTCCTTACCATGACAACAGCACATTCTAAACAATTCTCCCACTGAATGGTTAAAAGAATATAAGTTATTTTTTTTCTTTCGCTCATAAAAGGAAAATGTTATTTGAGGATTTACAGAGCAATCTGGAAATCCCTTGTCCATTGTAGAAAAAGAAAAATACTGAATCCCATCTTTGTTTCTCTATGAGTTTATCAATTTTTGATTATGCTTTCACTGTTCTGAGTAGCAGGGTTCAAGCCAAAGCCTTTACAATCTATTTCAATACAGCAAAGCTGTCGTCATGCTCTCTGAAAATAATGGCTTCCATGAGATGGTTATAATAGATCATTCTGAATTAGAACTCCTTTATGTAGTCTCTTTCAAAGCAAGCAAGTGATCTGAAATGGAACATGTGCTTCTTTGTTCCATCCTCTCTGCTATATGTTTTTAATT
Organism: Dasyprocta punctata; assembly: GCA_004363535.1. NCBI lineage: Eukaryota > Metazoa > Chordata > Mammalia > Rodentia > Dasyproctidae > Dasyprocta > Dasyprocta punctata. Next base: position 57,463 of record RJWM01009191.1, read on the forward strand.
CAACAAAAGTTTCCAAGTCCCTAACCTGGATCAGGCCACTGTTCACAGTGTGAGATTATGGAGATCATACGCTTATTAAAGATGAACATTAAAATAATTACAGCACAGAATGGAACATGTGGTAACAGTATTTTATGCAATCATAGAAATTTGAAGGATTCCTGTGGAGACAATAGACATGATACATAAAATGCTCTCTAGGGTGTGTTATGAAGAATGATTAGGAGTATTCTTAACACTAAAGATGTTACTTTTCCTGTAACTGTGATTGAGTTTGCATCTTCAGGTAATGGCACAATGTAAATGTTTTTATACTAGCATGGGAGAAATACTCAGGTTTAATTTTAGAGTAAAGTAAAGATCAATAAACAATGATGAGATCATGTTATTCTCACATTATAAATTTCATAATTTCCTTGTAAAGGGTGATAAAGTTTCAGGGATAAATTTGTAGTGAAAGCAGGAGGTTTTAGTCATTCAAAGCACCAGGAGGCTATAAAAGAAATAATAAGGATTGTAAAGTCTGAGCAAAACATGTAAAAGATCCGTGTAATCTGACATAGGTTAAGTCACCAAGTCTCCGTTAAATTAAACATTTATTGAGTATCTGCTGCACACAAGGAATTATTTCAGGCTCACAGAAATACTAAGATGAAAGTAATTTTCCTTCACTAGCAAGTTTGTGATATGGTTAGGCAGAGAATTATTATTTGTGACTTTGTAGTCTAAGATTTTGGCAAAGGTGAGCCACAAAACCAGATGGAGAAACACTAACAAAGAATTTGACATCCAACCATGGTATCCTAGAGGAAGGGCCATTTGAGGTAAAGCTAAAGAATGAAAGTTAGCAACTTGAAAATGACTAGGAAGTACAAGTTAAGTTAAAGGAATAGGGCTTACTGATGCCAGGATGCAGAAAACTAGACTAATAGCAATGTTGAAAAATATACTCCATGGAGATGTATTTCATGGGGAAATCTGTATATAATCATACTCTATCTACTCTCTACCCAAGTTTCAGTTTCATTGATATTCAAATATCAGTGTCTACAATGTTCCATAAATCACTCAACCTCTCTGAATTTCAGGATTCTCATATCTAAAATGAAAATATATTAAATAACTTGTATATTTGTTATTCTTTTCAAAAATCAGCAAGATGGTAGAACAGTACATTGCAGTCCCTTATACTTCCTGGAAATATCAATTGGGACAACTACTCTTGAACAAAAATACCTTCACAAGAGGTAAGGAATGCCACGATACTGGAGGCCACACCAATAGCAATTTTAGAGAATATAATAGTATGTGAAAATATATTCCTGAGGAAATATTCAGGAGTAAAATGTATATTACTTTTTACATCTTTAGGCTATATTTCAGTTGTGAGTGGGTGAATTATTACAACTAAAACACAGTGTTTAAAAGAATTTTCACAAAACTAATCCATAGAGGAGTAGCTTTTTTTTTTGCATAGGATGCAATGGTTCTTTTATTCTTACTACATGAAATTATTCATCACAAAATTTCTGTTGGTAAAGTGGCAGAATCCATCTACTACTACATAACAAACACAGCTTCTTAAGTGTTCGGTGATGTATTTAGCTGTGAGGATCATAAAACTGTCCAAGGCCTGAGGTAAAGACAGGCCTGTTTGATTAGTGGTGTCAGCCACTCATCAGGGAACAGAGTTGAATCTGAACTTAATCCTTATAAAGCTGTTTATTTTGTATTACACTAAAACCAGGGGAAACAAAATCCATAATAACAATGGTAGCTAATATTTATTAAACCCTTAGAACATGCTGTCCACTATTGGAGGACTTCACATGTATTAATTCATTCAGTCCTCACAACAATCCTGTGAGGTGGAGATGAAAGCAGGAGACACTCAGGAAGTATGCACATGGTTGTCAACTGGTGAGACTTCCCAGCCTGGCGTTTGACTTTGGAGGAAGTGCTCTTAGCAGCTGTGCAATAGAACTACTTTGACAATTGTCTATGCTAAATTATTCATAGGAAAAAGTCAGCTGTATTGGTGATACCCTAAAGAGTAGTAATATATACATAAATACTATTCAAATGAAATCAACCCAATGCATTAAGACCTACAAATCTCTCTTTACTACCTCCACCTTGGAGCCAGCCAGAGTTGTTTTCAGTGGTAAAGCTATAAATCTCTATTGCATATAGACTGTATAATCTTTCTATTTTATAATGTGTAACATATATTGGATAAATCCTACAGTGTCACCTGGGTGCATTTTGTTATACTCCAAATGAGGGACAGGAAAAGACTATAATTGGGCAGTTTCGTGGACTCAAATTTCAGGGTCTATGATTTGTCACAGATCACTCAAGCTCACTGTATGGGGTATGCTATGTCCCCCCATACTCACATACTTTTGATGGGGCTGAGTCTGACACTTGTGATCAGTTTGTTGTCTAGCGCCAGGATTAATGATGTGACTGCTACACTCACCCAGGGGTGGAGCTGAGATACAGTGTAAGGGAAGGTGGGTCTTCCTCTTGCACTTCCGTGCTTCCACCTCTCTCTCTCTCTCTCTCTCTCTCTCTCTCTCTCTCTCTCTCTTTCTCTCTCTCTCGCCAGCACAGCTTGCGGCTTGCGGCTTGCAGCAGGCCCACCATGCCATGCTATCTTGGAGCCAACTTAAGTATGGACTAAACTCCCGAGAAACTGTACGAATAAACCTTTCCTTCCCTAGCTTTGGGCATCAGGTATTTTGTCTCGGAAACAAGCAGAAAGTAACTAAGACAGAATTTGGTACCAGAGGAGTGGGGTCATTGCTGTGACTATTCCTGACCATGTGGTTCGAGAGCCCTTGGAAGTGGCTTGCAGGGAAAGTTTGGAAAGGTTCGGAGATGTCCTCTACATGCATAGAGCTGGAACGGCTTAGGCTGTTTTGTATGGGAGATTCTGGTCAGAGCTCAGGAGACCAGAAGGCTGATTGAAAGCCTGCCGGTAAAGACCAGGCTCGGGAGATTTCTGCTGGGAAGAAGAACGACATTGGGTGTTGGACTCCACATGACGTGTGTTATGGTTTGGCAGAAAGTTTGTCTACGTTTTGCCCATGCCCAGAGACTTTGCCTGAGACTGAGATTAAGGGCAAAGGATTAATTACTCTACAGGCAGAAATTATGAGGCAGCCAAATGTTGAAATGGTGGCCTGGCTTTTGTTGGGGGCTCTTAGCCAGATTTATGTTGTGGATAAAGAGCAAGGAGCCCAGCATGGTGATTTAAAACCTTGTGAGTTTGGCCAGGAAGATGTGGATTGTAAAGATGGAGCTGAGACCTTGATTGCTGAGAAGGAACAAAAGAATAAAAGAGATGGCCTCGGGGCATCCCGGGAAGCAGCAGGCCTCTGCCCTTTGCAGCCTCAGGCCTTCAAAAGTGAAAGAGTTTGCTCAGAGGAAAAAGCCACAGTGCCCTGTCCCAGAGTGGCGACAGAGGCCACGCCATATTTCAAAATGGCAGCGGCCACGCCAGATTCCAGAATGGCGGCATAGAGAAGCTGTTCCTCACAATCAGGTTCAGAGAGCTCAGCGATCCAGGCAGTCGACCCCTACAGCTAAGAGAGAGGAAAGCCTGGCTACTGCTCCAGCCTGCAGCAGACCTTGGCGGCATCCATGTGGCGCTGGTTTTAAGTACAAGAAAAGGCTAAGGCAGCTTCTGCCTCGCCTGCAGAGAGCAATGTGTAAAGATGTAAGGGTGGAGCCAAGGAACATGGATCGTCCAAGGAAGGATATGGAAGTTAAGATACCTGAAGTTGTCGCAGGGGTGGAGTCACTCAAGTCTGTTGGAGCTTGTAACCAGATTACTTCAGATGCTGAGCAGAAAACTCCAGGACTTAATGGTTGCCCTGCTGGATTTTGGACTTGCTTTGGTTCCAATGCTTCGTATTCCCCTGTTTGTAACTTTTGGAATGGTAATGTCTATCTTGTGCCTTTATATGTTGGAAGTGCTTAACCTTGTTTTCATTTGTACAGGGGGTTACAGTTAAGAGTTTGCCATAGATCACGGAGGAGATTTGGGACTTGGACTTTTCAACAGTGCTGAAACTGTTAAGACTTTAGCAACTCTTAGAGATGGACTAAATGTCTTTTGTCGTAAGGATGTAAATGAGTCCTTGGGGGTCCAGGGGTGGAATGTATGGGGTATGCTATGTCCCCCCAAGTCCTCACATACTTTTGATGGGGCCGAGTCTGACACTTGTGATCAGTTTGTTGTCTAGCGCCAGGATTAATGATGTGACTGCTACACCCGCCCAGGGGTGGAGCTGAGATACAGTGTGAGGGAAGGTGGGTCTTCCTCTTGCACTTCCGTGCTTCTGCCTCTCTCTCTTTCTCTCTCTCTCTCTCTTTCTCTCTCTCTCGCCAGCACAGCTTGCGGCTTGCAGCTTGCAGCCGCCATGAACAGCAGGCCTGCCATGCCACGCTATCTTGGAGCCAACTTAAGTATGGACTGAAACTGTACAAATAAACCTTTCCTTCCCTAGCTTTGGGCGTCAGGTATTTTGTCTCGGAAACGAGCGAAAAGTAACTAAGACACTCACCAAGTTTCCAAATACTCATTTTTATAATGGAGATATATAAGATGATGTATATTTGATATTTGCTTCAAAGTCAGAAAAATGAGGCAAAAGACTTTCCAGCCTCCATAGTATATAGAAACATCAATTGGAACAACTCTCCCTGCACAAAAATATCTTCACAAGAAAAAAAAGTTACAGTACCAGTTCAGTGTAGGATAGAAATACAGTCCTGTGCAGCATAACAATGTTTCGCTCAATAATCAAACACGTATATGACAGTGGTCCCAAATAATTATAATGGAGCTGAAAAATTCTTTCAGCCTACTGCCTTCAAAACCCTCATAACAATGAAAATAGTATATTGCATAATTCTTAATGCTGTGATGCTAAGTTTGAATAAATCTCTGCACTGCCAGTCATATGAAAGTATAGAAATATAATTATGTACATGTATATGCACGTAATAATTGATATTAATAATAGACTATGATATGAAAGTATAGAAATATAATTATGTACATGTATTGCACATAATAATTGATATTAATAATAGACTATGTTACCAGCATATGTATTTATGACACTATACTTTTATCATTATTTTAGATTATGCTTCTGCTTATAAAAATATGCATGTGATTTTATATCACCATAATTTATATTAGCTATATCTTGGAAGCAGTCTATATATCCATCAATAGAGGAATAGAGGAAAGAAGTGTGGTATTTATACAAAATAGAGTACTACTTTGCCAAAAAGAAAAATAAACTTGAGTCATTTGTAGGAAAATGGATGCACCTTGAAAATATAATGTTAAGTGAAATAAATCAGATACACAAACTTAAGCATCCCATAGTTTGTCTTACATGAGAAAATCAAAGTATACATAAATTTAAAGAGCAAAATAAAAAAGAAATAAGGGGAAACAGGGAGAGAGATATTTTTCAAATGACAAAGGGACCAAGAGATAGAGAAAAGGGCGAGTGAACAGAATTAAAATGTGTCATGTATATGTACCAATTCTCCATGATAAATATAACCATTATGTACTGCAAGCTTGTACTAATAAAATCAAAACCACTGTAAATCAGTTTGCTGTCTTTGGCCTATAGCAGCTTCGTATATCTTGTTTATTATGTCCACTGATTGTATCAAGAGCCCACATCAAGTGATTGACCTGTGCCAGCTAGATTTTTAAGCATGCACTATGGTAGTGGTGCAAAGCTACGGCATGCAGCCCACAATGAGCACTCCGAGCCCTCTCTGCGGCCCCGTGGACCATGTTGCCCCAGCATCACCTCAGCAACCGAGCATCTAACAATACACTACAGCAAATGCAAACTTTCACCTTTCAACAATAAAGTTGTTTGTATCATTGAAAGCTCTGTTACTGAGTTTTTCTTTTGAGACAGAGACATGTTAATGTATGAGTTGTTTTTTTCTAAACTAAAACCTTGGTATTCAGGCTTAATTGCAGCGTTGGCACTTTGCGATAAATAAGTGGGTTTTGGATTGCAATTTGGGCATTCATTCTATAAAAGGTTCTCCATCACTGCACTACGATGTTCCCACAGTGACAAAAATCACATACTGGTACATTTCTTAGAGCTATCCCTGCTGCTAAGTGATGCATATATTGAAGAAGGCAGCAGATTTATATTACTCTCATCACCACTACTCCAACCACAGGAAGCGCAGCAGAGTGATGTACCTTCTGTGTGAGGGAAGGAGAGGGAATAAACCTTAGACTGCACCTCAGATCACAACACCAAGCCTGCCCCTAGAATACCCAGGTCCATATTGGCCCCCATTCCCCTGAAACCAGGATTGTATTTGAGGAATGAGCCTCCAGACTTGCCCTGGTCCTAGGGCGAACCCTGGTGCCAGGCTGGGCCTTGTAGGCCCCCAGGCTGTAAGCCTGGCTATTGAATTTGCTCTATGGAAATCCATGTAGCTAAACTCCAGATCAGCCTCCCAAGTAGACCTAGACACCACATTAGTGCTGAGGACTAGCTTGATGTGGTACAAGCCGGCAATAACTAATATTAGGAAGTTGGCATAAAAATAAATTGAGAGTCTGTCCTATGCCTTTCGTGACTTGTGACAAGGTCTGCACTGGCTTAGGGACAGATTAATTTTTAAGCCAATGACTAGAACTGAGGCCAGCAATCAGCCTGTTATATTCCAGTTCCTCAAAGCAAGATAACATGGCAGCTGAGACTTGGACTTGTGCAAATTCTGTCTAGCTCAGTAATTCAGTTAGCAGACAATCAGGTTACCAGTTAACCATGATCTGTTCCTGTGTATTTAGCCAAAAATACATCATTCCTCAATTCTTAAACCTTGACTGTGTCAGCAGTTCAACCCCACTGCTTCCTGCAGCCTACCAGCACCCCTGCCCCCATCAAGCTGTGCACCTCATAAAAGCCAAAGACACCATGCCTCGTGGTCTCATCCTGTTGTTGGGCTTTGACCATCCCGGTGTTCCTTGTAACTAAAATACATGTTTTATCTGTGTTTTATTCTGTCATTGTACCTCTGAGCAAGAAATCAGTGCTCCTAGCCCTGGTTACCAATACATTAGCCCCAACATCAAGTTGGGCACAGGCTCCAGGCTACTCCCCACCACCATAGACCAGCTGACATAAAGTATAAGTTTACCATAGTATACTCTAGTATCAGGCAGACGCTTTCAACCTGGGAGTCGAGGATTGCTCATGCAGATCCAGGCTATATCTTTTAGCTGCAGACACTAAAGATACAGAATGTCTAAATTCTTTGAAAAGGAATTCAAATAAATGTATTAAGAAAACTCAGTTTCAAGAAATTGTAGAGAAATAAAAGAAATCAGGAAAAAGAAACATATGTCCCAAATTAGGAACTTAACAGAGAAACTTAACAAATCACAAATTCTGAGAACTGAAAAATACAATCATTAAAATAAAAACGCAATAGAAAACATCAAGCTGAGCATGATGGTACATGCCTGTAACTCCAGCACTCTTGGAGGGTAGGCAGGAGAATCACAAGTTTGACTCCAACAGACACTCACCAAGACCATGTCTCAAAATTTAAAAATAAATAAATAAAATTTAATAGAAAAGCATTAATAGCAGACAAAGTCAAGAGGAGAAAAGAGAATAAGCAAATTAGGAAACATTATTTGAAAATATATAAAGGAAAAAGGAAATGAAAAAGAATGGAGAAACTATATAAGATTAGTTAAACATTTCTAAAAGAGACAATATTTTAGTTACAGAAGTTTAATGAGATGAAATGGTCTTTTTATAAAAGCAACTATAGCAATCTTTCCAATTCTGGGGAAAATATAAATATCAAAGTACAGGAAATTCAAAGATGCAACCCACAGTTACATCTCAAGAAATCAGAATAAGAAGAACAAGGTTAGCCTAGTTTTAGAAGATGGAAAGAAACAATGAAAATCAGAGAAGAAATAAATAGAAACTAGAAATACAACAGAAAATATCAATACTACTAAATACTGGTTTTTAATAACACAAACAATACAAACTCTTAGCTGGACTACAAATGAAAAAGAGAGAAAGGGAGAGACAAAGGGCACTCTAATAGCCAAAAACAAGACCAAAAAAGAAGATATTACAAGAGATGTAACAGAAATACAAAGGGTCATAGGAAAAAGTAATATAGACTAATTATAGACGGATAAACTGGATAACCTAGAAGAAATGGATAAATTCCTACAAACATATACTAACAAGACTAAATAATGAAAAAGAAAATCTGAATAGATACAGAAAAAATAAGATTGAATCAGTAATATTAGTATCTCCAATTAAAGAAATCTCAGCATCTAATTACTCATTCCTCAATTCTACCAAACATTTAAGCAACTAATAGAACATTTAAAGAACTAATTGAATATAAATTTGAAACCCTAAATCAAGCTGAATTTAATAGCATATTGAAAATATCATTCAGTGTGATAAAATGGGATTTATCTCAGGGATGCAAGATACTTTAGCATTAGCAAATTTATAAATGTGATACACCATGATTGAAGGCTAAAAGTGGCATAGTCATCTGTATAAAGACAAAAACTATTTGAAAAATTCAACCTCTTTTATGATTAAAAAATCTCGATAAATTTGGTGTGAAAGGAAAATACTTTAATGCAATAAAGGCCACACATGGCAAACTGATAGTTAACATCGTAATAAACAGTGAAATGTTGAAAAGATTTTCTTCAGAGATCAGGAACAAAATAAGGTTGTCCACTCTTACCATTTCCCTTTAACAAACTATGGAAGTCTTAGGTGGGTTTATTATGCAAGAGAAATAAAAGCCATTCAAATTACAGAGAAAAATGTTAAAATTAACTGTTTAACAATGGCATATATATATATATATATACATATATATAGTTAGTTAGAATTAATAATAAATTCAGTAAAACTGCTGTATGTAAAATCAGCAAACTTTGGTAGTTTCTAAATACTAACAAACAACCTTTGAAAAAAGAAAACAAGAAAGTCTTATTTATCTAAGTTACAAAAATACTTCAGATTGAGTTTCATAATGAAGTAAAATAACTGTACATTAAAAACATGAAAATTTATGCAACGAATTAAAAACAAATGGAAAGCTTTCTATGTCCATGGATTATAAGAATACTGTAAAAAATTTAATATTACCTAAAGAAACTCCTTTAAAAATATCAATGACATTTTTCACCAAGATAGAATAAAAATCAAAACATTTTTATGGAACCACTCAAGCCCTTTAACAATCAAAGTACTTGAACAAAAAAATGAAGTTGAAAGCATCATATTACCTGATTTGAAAGTATACTGAAAAGTTATAATAATAAAAAGAACATGAAGGTGAAATAAAAATGAACACACAAAAAAACAATAGAACACAATAGAAGGCTGAAATACAAATCCAGACATTTATGTTCCATTGCTATTTATGAGAGCTAAAAGGATATTCAATGGATAAAAGGATAGTCAATATCTCACAAATGATGTTGGAGCAACTGGATATTTACATTTAGTAAAATGAAAGCAGACCTTTATCTAACAACAAATCCAAAGAATAACTCAATATTAATTAAAGACTTAATTGTAAAACCTGAAAATGCAAAATTCTAGAAGAAAATGTATAGGAAATGCTCTGAAATATAGTGTGGAAAACAATTTTTAATTTTATTCCATACCACAGGTAACAAAATTAAAAATAGACAAATAGAATTACATTGAACTAAAAAGCTTCTTTGCAGCCACAGAAACAATGGACAATGTGGGAGGTGAAAAAGTATTTACAAAGCAAAATCTGATAAGAGATTTATATTCGAAACATAAAAGGAACTCAAATTACTCATAGCAAGACAATTTGTAAACCAATTAAAAATGGGCAAAGGAGTTGAAAAGACATTTCTCAAATGAGCACTTACAAATATATAAAAATGTTCAACATCACTAACTATCAGAAGGATGCAAATTAAAAGTACAATGTGATATCATCCCACACCTATTACAAAGGCTATGATCAATAAGGTAACAGGTAAGTACCAGCAACTTCCTGGAGAAAAGGAAATGGTTACATATTAATGTTGATATTTCAAAATGGTACAGCCATAATAGAAAACAGCATGGAAGTTCCTCAAAAATTTAAAAATAGCATATCCTATGATCCCACTACAATATCTATCTGTCTATCTATCTATCATCTATCTATCTATCTGTCATCTCTCTAGATATGTAGATTTAAATCAGTATGTCAAAGAAATATCTGTACTCTTAAGTTCATTCCACTGCTACTCATAGTGACCAAGGTATGAAATCAACTTGTGTCTTTCAATCAATGGATGGAGAAACTGTGATATTCCCGCACAATGCGTCTTATTCAGCCTGAACTTGACGTCACATTCTGCTGTCTCTCTATGGAATGCCCAGCCCTACCTGGTAAATACCAACTGATCTTTATAGACCAGCTAAAATGTCACCCTAAGTGTGCTTATTTTTCTTGAATTATTTTCACATCATCAGTCTTTTTCCTTTGAGTCCTGTGTCTCTGTACTTTATGGGGCTGCAGAATTTCTTGGTCAGTTTCCCCCAATAACCAAAAAAAGCCCCTTGAAGGTAACAACTGTTTTGCTAATCCTTATATCTACTGCCACTGGCATACTGTTTGTCACAAAAACATTATTATGGAATTGAATCAACTAAAAAAAAAAGTAAAGAATAAAGCTTTTAGGAAGAAAGAGGATAAAACCAGGGGACATTAGTATCAATGAAATAAGCAGGCACAGAAAAAAAAAGCTTCACCATCTCACTGATATGCAGGATCTTAAAAAGTTGAACTCACAGAAGTAGAAAATAGAATTACAGTTATCGGGGCCTGGGCGGGGGAGGGGGGAGTGGGTGGCGTTGAGGAGAAGATGCTGGTCCCAATTTAAGTTAGGCAAGGCGTGGGGATGCAGTCACATGACCTCAGGTAAGCAAGAGGCTGAGAGAGGAGGATTGGAAGTCTGAGGCCAGCCTGGTCAAATTAGTAAGAACTTGCCTCAAAATAAAATACAAATGGCTGAATATGTAGCCCAGTACACCCTGGATTCAAACCCCAGTACCACACAAACAAAATAATAAATAAATAAATAAATAATTTAATACAAAGCATATATGTGGAATATCATGCATGATGACTGTACGTGGTAACAATGTATCATTCTTGAAATTTTCTAAAAGAATACATTTTAAATGTTCTCACTACAAAAATGACAAGTATCTCAGGTAATACATATTAATGAGTTTAATCTACTTATTTACAGGTTAGAGATATTTGAAAATAGCATGTTTTATATAATAAATACATGTCACCTTATTCAATTTTTCAAAATAAACAAATATATAAATGATATAAAGTTGCCCAAATAAAGTAAACTAAGGTGACATAACAATATCAACTTCTTTCTTATATGCCATTGCACGCCTGATAAAATGTTTCTCACAGTCTATTTTTTGCTCTTACACAAAATATCCAAGACTGAGTCATTTGCAAGAAAAAAATATTACTAATCTCTGTTCATTCCTCAAAAAGAACAGTTTGTGCTGTCATTGCTTGATTGTATAATCATTTTTTTATGCCTAGATCTTGTAATCTGAACTACTTCTAAG
>RJWM01009192.1:0-69329 GCA_004363535.1 Dasyprocta punctata
TATCATTCTTTGTGTCTGAGTAGTATTCCATTATATAAAAATACCACTTTTTTTATCCATTCCTTAGCTGATGAGCATTTGGATTGTTTCCAAGTTTAAACTATTACAAATTTTGCTGCTATAAACATGGGGGCAAATATAACACTATGATGTGATGTTTTCAATTCTTCTTTGAAAATACCCAGAAGGGGAATAGCTGCGTTGAATGGAACCTCTAATCCTAGTTTTTTGAGGAATCTTCATACTTATTTCCACAGTGGTTGTACCAGTCTACACTCACACCATCAATGGAGAAGGGTTCCTTTTCCATCACAGCCCCTCAAGCATTTGTCATTGGTTAATTTCTAGATGGCAGCCATTCCTTCTGGAGTGAGATGATATCTGAGTGTAGTTTTAATTTACATTTATCAAATGATCAATAATGTTGAACATTTTTTCATATATTTATTTACCATTTGTATTTTTTCATCTGAGAACTGTGTATTCATCACAGATGCCCATTTTTGGACTGGGTCTTGAAATTTTGGGGGCCTGATTTTTTTCAATTCTTTACATACTGTCTAAGAAGTTCTTTGTCTGAGGGACAGTTGGCAAAAATCTTTTCCCAATTTGTGGGTTTTCTTTTCATTCTGTTGGTGATTTCTTTACATGTACAAAACTTTTTAATAAGACAAGATCCCAGTTGTTGATTCTTTGAAGTACTTTTCATGCAATCCCATTTAAAATGCCATTAGTGTACCTCACAGATCTAGAGAAAATAGTCTTACAATTCTCAAGAGACCTAGAATAGCAAAGGCAATCCTGGGTAACAACCATAAGAAAGAGGGCATCACAATCCCAGATTTAAAATTATGCTACAAAGCTGCAGTAATAAAGACAGCATGGTACTGGTGAAAAAACAGACCTGAGGATCAGTAGAACAGAACAGAAAATACAGACACACAACTACAAACACATTCAGCCACCTTATCTTTGACAAATAGGCTAAACATGTTCACTGGAAGAAAGACAGGCTCTTTAATAAGTTGTGTTGGAAAAACAGGCTTTCTACATGCTGAAGATTTAAACTAGAACCATGCCTATCACCATGCATTAAACTAAAGTCAAGATGGATCAAAGATCTAAATATTAAGACAGAAACACTAAACCTACTGGAAGATAAAGTAGGTAGAAATCTTATGGATATAGGGGTAGGCCAAGAGTTCATGAACAAAAGCAATGGCAATTTGATGAGATAATTTTCTATTTATTACCTTTTACCATGCTTTCCTGGAGTTGTTTTTTGTTTGTTTGTTTGTTTTTGTTTTGTTTTGTTTGTACCAGGGATCCAACTGATGATCATGGGCTGATCAAGCAGGCACTTGTGCCACTGAGCTAAACCTCCTGCTCTCCTGGAGTTATTCTTATGCTTCCACTAAACATTAATATATATTCTTTTAAATTCAACCTTAGTTTTAGCTAGATTTGGTAACTTGTTTTAATATGGTGTAACTAAGACAGGGAATAACAAACATACTGTATGCTTTTTCTATTTTTATTTATTTTCCCCTTCTGCTTTCTGGGCCTTCTGTGTTGTAAATTGCTTGCATAATATAATTTTCTAGTTTAAAATATTCAATATTCACAAACAGAAATAATTTGCTAGATTCTTTGAAATATTTTTAAGTTGTTTTTTTATGGAATTATGTGTGATAGAAGTGATACTCTTCTGTGATTAGTATTCAGTTCTGTAGAAGAAAATCACATATATAATTTATGTTTATACAAAATTATACATAATTTATAATACAGGATAAAATCTAATGTATAATTCATTATATAACATATACTTCTTCACAATTTATTACATAGTGTGCAATTTGTATATATAGTGTTTACACATGGTTCACTGATTTTTTAAATCTCAGTCAAAATATAATGTCAAACTTACTTATATTTTAATACAGTATGCTATTGCTCAGAATTTATCAACTAAAATCAATCTGGTTTTTTTTGTATGATAGTTACAATGAACAATCTAAATTTTGCATCTTTACACATTAACATAACATAGTGGAATCTCTTTATAGGTGTGTAATTATCTTGCTGATTCTTTAATGGAAAATACTGCCCTCAATAAAGAAAAGTATATGTTATGTCTTATATCTAGATGTCCCCACAAAACTTCATGCATTCATAGGTGGGGCTTTTCTAAAATGACTGTGATTAAGGTTATGAATTTATATTATGTGTAAGTGACAAGTAGATTGGTCCACTGATTGGCTTAGCATAGTTCTTCTGGTTGTGGCTGCATGGATTTAATGAAGACAGAAGACTCACTCTCAGTGTGTGACAAACCAATATACCCTTGATGTGAATGAAATAAAAGGGGAAAGGGAGGCTCCCTGCTAGTGCTGCTTGGTGCTTTTTGTCGACCATGCCGTGGACTGTTTCTACCCTGCAATGCCTCTCTGTCATGCCTCTCTGCCTGGAGCCAGCTGATATAACTGAAACCTCTACACACTGTAGGCTAAAGTAAGCTTTTCCTTCTTTAATTTGTGAGTGTCATGCATTTTATCCCAGTTATGAGAAAGTAACTAAGAAATTATGGTTCTGCTTTGGTTGTGTATATCAACAACATAAAATATGAAACTTTTGATCATGTTCTAAAACCTATATTCCATGTTAAAGTTATTTTCAACATTTGAGAAGTAATTCAATAAAATCATTGATAGGTGATGTAATTCTCAAATGTATTTTTTAGATGCCCACATATTTTAGTACTAATACTAAGTAACTCTTAGTATGTGATGTTTTATTTTCTACCATGTGATATTATACTTTTTAAGTAATTCAGACCAAATGTTACAGAATTTGGTAATATATCAGGGACTTGAATTGTACTTCTTTGTAAAGATAGTTATTCTTAATAAAACATGATACATAAATCATTTGCTGTATTTAATATTCATAAATAAGATCTAGGAAAGCAAAACAAAAATGCCATTAAGATCTATTTATGTAAGGACAACAAACAACCTTATGTTCAATTTAATGTTCATTCAATGTATTAAATATTTATTAACACAATTTAACAGAGCAAGAGAAGATCAGTAGATGTCAGTGTATGTAAAAGACAAATAGATCCCGTCTCTCATTTAGCCTATAGTCACAATACTTTTTGTGGAAAGTTGACTGTGAAGTTTTTACCGGCATATGTCTTTAAAATCAGCAGTAAAATTCTTATAATAAGATTTCCTGCCACTTAGAACACATTCATAGCACACTCACATGTATCATAAATTCCAAATGCATTTTTGCTGTGTCTGGTAGGATGTAGGTACACACATTTAAAAGTACATTAAATTATAGTTCAGATGTGTCTGGAATGTCAACCCCCCCAACACACACACTTTTTTTCACTCTGCAAAGACCTGGAGAAATTAAACGCTTAGTAAATACATTGGTCAGCATTCTATTTTTGCTGGGAAAAATACCTGATAGCTACAGCTTAAAGGTGAGGTTGAATTTGGCTCATGGATTTAGAGGTCTCAGTCCATGGTCAGTTGGCTACAGGGCAGAAACAACTTGGTGGAAAGGTATAGTGGAGCAAAGCTGGTTACTTAATAGAATCCAGGAAACAGAACACAGAGGAAAAGCTTTAGGGGGAAATATACTTTTGAGAAGTCTCCAGTGACCAAAACCTTCCAACTAAGCCTTACGTCTTAATAGCACATTGAGCTAAGAATATCAGTGGGTTACTTCACTGGTGAGTATAGCACACCATAATCCAATCACCTCTCCAAGAGTCTCTAATCTATTCAAGTTGACAATTAGTATTATCTGACACAGCAAGGAGTCTTCTAAAAAAAATCACATTCATAATTATTGGTTCTACTGAAACATCAAGGAATACATAGAAAATTATTTCTCCTGTTCATTCTGTGTCAGGATATTAGGGGTTATAATTGCTTAGATAGTTATATAGACAAGTGGATAATAATATGGGTTCTATTCTTAAGATATTTTCTTTGGCTAATCAGTCAATCACCATATCATCTTCTAATTTTCCTTGTGTTGTGGCTACTTTTCGATGTGCAAAAATAGCATGTAAAGTTGTTCTTCTTTCGTAAATAAATCAGTGCTACTTTTCATCTCAAATACTCCTCAGAGCAAAAAAGAAAAGCTGTGTAATTAGCAACATAGTCCAAGGTCCTAGGAAATCTGTCGATTTACTATGCGTTGTCTCAGGGGTGATATCATCAACTTTTGACTCCATGATCTTTTTGTGAAGGAATGGAATAAAAATGTAGCTGAAAATTGTAATACTAAGAAACAAAGGGTGTTTTTTCACTTTATGTATCTTTGATATATCACATTTCTTGAGTCAAGTATGGATTGTATATCTTTGTGTACAAGGGCACATTGTATATAAGCTGCTGTGTGGCTGTGCCTGTTTCCCTCCTGTATTATTCAGTTGTTTGGCGTTGCAGTAAAATATGTAAAATACACAATTTAAAGGAGAAATGGTTTATTTAGGCTCAAGATTTCATGCCATTGTTTGACTGGCTCTGAGGCAGAAACATCAAAACTGCTCCCCTCAAGGCACCAAGCATACAGAGTGGGCAAAACAGCCAGAAAGAAAGGCACCAACAGCCATATGGGGACACCAGCATAATGCTCCTGACCAGCCAAGACTCACCCTGAGGTGTGATTTCCTAATTTTCTAGGTGTCTCTCAAATCAATGAAGTCGACAATAAAACTTAACAGTCGTGTTAACAAACAGTATGACAACTGAGTTGAAGTCAGTAGTTTGTCCTTGCTACTTAACATGTAAATTCTTTAATCCATTACCCATGTGTAATTCAATATTGCTGTCAAAACATTTTGTAAAGAGGAGGTGTTACAACATTTCTGTGGAACAAAGTAAAAAATAACCATAATCTCTGAGACATTTTCAATTGTCTTATGGCATTTGATAGTTCTTTATTTAGTTGTGGAATTTACATACATACTTTTGTAAATGTCAAGCAGAGAGTTCCTCAGTACCATGTAGTGAGAATTTTTCATTGACCCCTGGGGTTTCTACTTCTCCATTAAGTACTTACATTGGATTAGTCATCTATTGCTATAGAACAAATTATGACAGTTTGCAATTTAAAAGAATATACAATTGTCCTTTAGTCATCATGGAAGATTGGTTTCCAGATCCCACCATATGATACAGACACCAAATTAAAGAACACTTATCTCTCATAGACAATGTTGCACTGCCTGTGTATGGACCCTACGATCTTCTCCTATACTTCCAACCCTATGTAGATAACATATAATACATAAAACCCTGTGATGCATGAAAACAAAGCTTGTACATGCTTACTCCAGGTATGAAATTTTTCTGATATTTTTCTATCCACAGTTGATTGATTCTGCAGATGCTGAGTCAGAAATATGTAGAGGGTGGATATAGAGAGTCAATTGTACTTCATTGTCCCTTGTTTTCCACTCAGGGTTCACATGGCTCTGATCAGGTGTTAATAAAGCCTCTCTCACCACTCAAATACGGAAAGATTTGCTTCCAAACTTATTTGAGTTGTCGGATTTTGTTTGCATGTAGCTGAATAAATGGCGGTCCAACCTCTTAGTGACTATAGGTTGGAGAAATTCCAAATGACCTAGATACAGGGCACCTGTGACTTGCTATGTGGCCTCTCCTCAGACAGTCATGAGTTTTTGCTTCCTCAAGACAAATGGAAAAGACACTGTCAGATACATACTGTATAAATGGAGTCCTATACAGAATATATTACATATTACATGGCATATGACTTATAATGCATAATGTAGAATGAAGAATTATAACATGCATATTCTGTGGGTTATAGATATTGTAACCAAATCATGAAGAGATATTTTCATTGTTTGCTACATAAATTAAATCATTGTTAAAAAGAATTGAAATTTATTGGAAAGCTTTTCTTCAAAGAAGATATTTAATAGTGACACATCAATAAAAAATATGCATTATTTTGTCTTTATCATTCTAGTAAGGATACATTTTATACTTAAGTGATTTTTTAGTTCTGACTATCCAACAAGTATATGTTAGATTCTATTTCATAATATTTATTGTGCATGACTTTTTTTTCTCAGTACTTGGGATCAAACTCACAACCTTGTGCTCTTAAGCTAAATTCTTGGCCCTACTGTGCATAACTCTGACAGCATTTTATTTAACTTGACATTTTATTGAACAGTAAGAGAACAAAAAGCATTCAATGTACAAAATGAAGCACTTGCATATTACCTTCACCCACAGAAACATACTGTACACTAAATGAAAAATAAAAAACAAAATAAGATAAAGATATTAACATTCATCAACATTGTATATTTTGTACAACATCATTACCTTTATTGACCCACTTCCTTCAAAGGGCCCTCGTCCCTTCAGTACATTCAAGTAGGAAGTCATGAACAAATTGATTGACTGATCAATGCTGTGACCCTATAACTAATCACCTTCTAAAACCCACATCTCTGACACATGACAAATTTTAGGTCTAAGTAATATTTGTTAAACTACTTTAGCACAAATTTATATTTAACAATAAAAAATCACCAATCTAAAGTAAAAGTTTAGAAGAAAAAGAGATTAGAAGAAAGTTGCTTTTAGATATAAAATGAGCTGTAGTGAAAAAGATTATTTAAGTGGATGTTTTTTCTCCTGGTTGAAGAACTCAGTTGGTCTCATGAGGATGAATGTCTCTCCCTGGACAATTAGTTGTACTAAGATAGATTTCAGTGTTTTTTTTTTTTTTTTTTTTTTTTTTTGTAGATTGGCTAACCCAGTCTGTCTAGTGGCAATCTGAAGCTTTCCATAGTTGTCTTCTCCTTGCTTCTCCCTTTTGAACAGGCTAGTCATTTAACCACCAAGAATTACTATATGATACAATTAGGAATAATGTGATATATGTGGAGTTGGCTAGTAAGGAGTTGCAACAAGGCATATATTTTGTTTAATCTGTCCTGATATTTGTACCTGTAAAAAAGAAATAAATTACTTTATAATCATTTGAGGTTCAATTTACATATTTAAGGTTAAAAAATATTTTTAAAAGTCTAAATTTCTAATATTGCCTCTGGGTATCTATAACATGAGAAAACTAGATCTCTTTAAATTTGCTCAATGATAATTGGAGTTTATGTTGCTTGGGTCCAAAGGAAATTCTTTTATGAGAACAAATATGGTAAATAATGAGCAGGCCAATAGAGACTCTTCTCTTTTGCTTTAAAAATATTTGGAAATTACTATACCAGTTTTAACTACATTCATACTCTCACCCACAGAAACACACTGTACACTAAATGAAATACAACAGCAACAACAAAAAAGATGATGTTATTAACATTCTTCAATGTGGTGTATTTTGCACAAACTTTTTTTTCTTTTTCTTTTTGTCTTTTTTTGACATGGTTTCACTATGCAGTTCAGGTTGGCCTTGAACTCACTCTGTAGCCCAAACTGACTTCAAACTCACAGTGATCCTCCTGCCTCAGCCTCCAGAGTGCTGGGATTACAGTCATGTGCTGCCATGCCTGGTCAAATATGTGTTGTTAGCACTATAACATTGTTACTTCTCCAACGATCAGAGTCAATCTGAATCAGTGATTTGACTTGTGAGCCCCAAACTGGGATATCTGAGTATAAAAAAATTAATAATTAAATAAATCTTAATTATTTGATTACAAAATAACAATGCATTTTTTTTCTATTCCTGCTGCTCTTTAAACATTTGTATGGTGAAAAATATCAGTCAAAAGATACATGATCTGACACATTTTATATTTTTTATATTTTATTTTGTAAGAATTAAAACACATAATAGATTGCTAGGGTTTCTATGTCACAATGCCATGGACAGATTCTGTTAAATTAGAGAAATTCGTTTGTCTAAATTTCTGGAGATGATAAATGCAAAGTTAATGACAGTCTTGGGTTTTTCTAAAGTCCTTGTCTTTGGGTCATAGATGACCACCTATGCATATGTCTTTATGTGATTTTCTCTAAGTTTCTGTGACCCTATCTCTTCTTATAATGTTACCAATGAGATTTTAAAACTTCATTCTAAATGAATCACATGTTTACAGACCTGTTCTCCAAATACTTTCACATTTGAGGTAATAAAGATTAGAGCTTCAACAAATAAATTTGAAAAGGATATGATAAACTCATAATAACATTTTATTTTATCTACCCTAGAAATGGTTATATTTTCATCTTTCTTAGATCTTATCTATTGTAATCCCAAATAATGAGTACGGTAATCCAAATACTGTAATCCTTTCTCTAGTCTTCTTCACAATCCAAGAAGTTACGTTTATAATCCCACTGAGATGTTGTTGAAATCCTGGCAAATTAATTCCAATCTACCACCTCTAATGCAACCTACAGCGAAAGTAAAGTCACCAAGACATATTTAAAGTTAAGCAAATAGTGGGTATTCTCTTCTGTATTGTCTTTGAGGCCCAATATTGTTCTCATTGTTTTGCTTTATTCTGATTAATTTTTTTGGTTTATTTTATATTCTGTTTTTATTGGTTTTATTGTGTTTTGTTTTTGGTTTAATTTTACTATACCTGTTGGAATGGGCAACTATTCTGAAAATAACAAGATACACTATAGAAGATACTGGTTTCATAGTATCTTTCTTTGTAGTTCTGTACCAGTTCTACTGCTTTGTTTTGATTGACTTTGTTCTGTTATGTTTTATTGGATTTTACTATCTTTAAAATAAAAAAATTGAAAATAAAAAAAAAAACAAGTTAAGGGCATCCAAGAGGTCCTGAGTCCAATCCTTGTGAGGACATGCAGACAAAGGCCTTATTATCTTGTCAGGAAGGGGGTGGCTGGAGGATGAGTGATAGTGAGGTTGGCAGGAATTACATGAGTAACTTGAGCTGGCTAACCAAGTAGTGAAATAGGCATCTCTGCAAAATGCATAGTTAAAAATATGCAAAGTGATCAATTTGCATAACCCAATCAAGGTAGCAGCTAAATTGTATTTGGAGGCTGCCACTTCAGTTTCTGATATGTAAACTTTGTGCCTTGGGGACTCACAGCCTCTTTATCTCAAGGCTCATACCCAGTCAACATTCCTGGAGCTGATTGGCTCTATCATCCCGCTGTGCCTATATACTTTACAGAGAGCACTATGCTAGGAAGCAGGAGACGGTCGGATGGCTTTAGAGATTACATACCAGTACCTCATTTAGCCTCATTTGCAATGCTTAGAGCCAATTGAAGAGAGAAGGAAATACCATAGTTAGCTCTGTATATATCAGTATAAGGAAATAGTTTTGCTATATTCAAAGTTGCAACAATTGTTCTGCATTCAAGGGGAGTCACTCAAATTGCCTCCCATGCTTATCAATTCTGAATAAGTAAGATTATACTGCAGTGCCTTTAATGTTGAAATCCAAGTCGTGCAATATGGTGATAATCTCATTGTGACTCCTTGTACTCTGCTAAGCAAACTCCCCTTTAGAATGCTTTACTGTCTCTATTAAAGCTCTGGTGCATGGATGTAAGAAAACGCTAAGCATTTGTAGGTACTAGGTGACTGAATAAAAATTACTTTTCTCAGTCACCTGACATAAACTAATGAACTGTCCAATTTTGTATCCCTTGTTTTCTTTTGCTTTTGCTTTTTTCTGTTTTGCTTTTGTTTGTTTGTTGTTTATTGGTTTTTTGGTTTCTGAGGCAAGGTCTTGCTATGTAGTTGATGCTGGCCTTGAACATGCAGCAAGCGCTCTTAACACCTCAGTCTCCCAAGTGCTGGGATTAGAGGTGTGAGGCACCACACCTGCCTAATCCCCTAGAATCAAATTAGCTTCATTTTAAATTTTCCTTGAACTAATGTACATTCATTTCAATTCTTCCTAAATAGTTTAGCAGCAATACAGTGAAACAATATTATAATGTATCAATCGGCTCAGACAATAATTTTTATTATTGTAAGACATTGGACAGCCATTAAATATAAAGTAGTTTAGAGTTAGATTTTATCAAGCATTTTTTTATTTCTGTTGTCTGCTTGAATATTCTCTTTGATCTAAGATAAATAAGCAGTCTCTACATAAAATTCCTTCCTCTTACAATTCAGTTGGTCACTTGGAAACTCAAAAGAAGGGAAAATAACATTCAATGAAAATAAATTGTGTAGTTAACTAAATCTCTAAGGTTTTAAAATTTTTAAACATACATCTATAATAATAGTAATCCTAGTTAAAATACATGTCTTTATTGTAGAAAGTATAGTAAAATTTTTCTCCCTTAGGCTCTTAATGCTAGGCAAAGAAATTTTAGATGGCAAAATAGAAACATACGAATTGAATTTTTGCAGAAATCATTTAAGGAGATTGTCAAGATGTCAGAAATTATTTATGAAGTTATGGCTTTATATGTCTTTAATTTTTGTCTCTATTGGTTTTTTTGTCTCTATTGTTAAAGTAGGAATTTAACCACCATCAGAATAAGTGTTGATCCATTTACTTTTGACCAAAACTAAAAAAAATATATACAGCAAAACACTGAAAATACTAATGATACTAGGGTTTGAAAGAGTCTACAAGAAATTGAATTTACATGGAACTGTTCTATATTATCTTAAAGTCGTTAGTCATAAATATTGTGTTACTCTATAATTAAATCTAATATGATACATTTGTATATTTTGATAAGAAAGTAAGGTATCATTAAACACACACACAAGCAAGCACCAACAAGCATATACTGTCTGAGAGTCAGGAGTTACTAGTTAAACTTCTATTTCAATCATTTACATAGTTGAGATCTCTATCAAGACAAAAATTGACAAAACAGACATACACACAAAGTGAGAAGCCAACAATCTGTAACTTACTTATCTCATTTATGAAAAAAATTAGTACTTTGTCTCCAAATTCCTTTCATATTCAAATTTTGTAATTTTATAGATATATAGGACAGTCTGTCTTCACACAGCTCACAGTCAATTATGGTAATAGCTTCTTTGTAAGTAATCTAACTGATCTTGCTTTGCCTCATTCATAGGATGTATGAATCTGCATATTGGCAGAACTTCCAAATTATGTGGTTTATGTGACTGGATATTACTACAGAAATAATAATTACAAATGGAATATTTTGGTCCTATTCCTAGTATTAAGGAAACCAGCTTAGGATATAGAAGCTGCCAAGTGCTACCAAAAGCAGCTAGCAATCAGTAACCTTAAGACTGAACCAATTAGAGCAAAAAGCTTTGCTATTCCACTGAGAACTAGAACTATAAGAGACACTACAGGAAGCAGCTTACAGAGTAGAGTGTACAAAGTTAAAGTTGGTTTGAACCTCCCCTCTCCCCATCTCCCATTGGAACCTCCCATTTAATGCAGCTCAATCTGAAATCCACTCATTTACTGATGCAACCCATTGGGCACACTACGAGTTTGAAATATCAATGATTAACCTAAGGACAAGGAGGAAAGTTAGTGAGATGTTGAAACTTTGTACCCTTTGGCAGAACTATAATCCTAGCAAATCCTTCTCTCTGCCTTTCCTATATTTGCACCATGCATCAGGATTTGGATGGAGGAAAACATAAACACTGAAATGAATAGGAGCATTTAAATGTATGATAACTGCCTTCAAGTGAACCTTTTTTGTTGAAAGGAATCATACTAAACGATTTTAGTCTATCAATTATCCTTTACTTCCCGTGTGTGTTTGTAGCCCTTCTCTCTTTAATTCTTCAAATATTCAACATGTCCTTCCCCATTCTCAATTTTATAACATAACTTAGCTTTACATTTTTATTAAAAGTTATGGAGGTCAGAAAACAATGTCTACAAGCTTCTACCATAACCCATCTTTTAGAATAAGTAGTTATCTTCTATGCTTTCCAAATTAATTTGGGTGAAAAACTGTGACTGTACCTATAGCCAATTCTTCTCCCTGTAGGACACATCTCATATGATGTCATCTACTCAAAACATTTACTCCAGAAAGTCTCCCCTTACCCTTCTTCATTGTCAACATTTACTCCCTAGAAGATCATTGCTATCAGTGTATAAAAATGCTATTTTTCTTCAATAGTTCTGTGACCTTTCAACAACATGACTTAGTTAATCACTCATTATTTGAGTAGTAAGCCATTTGGTCTTGCCCAAAGTGAGAACTG
Organism: Dasyprocta punctata; assembly: GCA_004363535.1. Taxonomy (NCBI): domain Eukaryota; kingdom Metazoa; phylum Chordata; class Mammalia; order Rodentia; family Dasyproctidae; genus Dasyprocta; species Dasyprocta punctata. The sequence goes on from RJWM01009192.1 coordinate 12,202, forward strand.
ACCTTTTTTCCTAAGCTGTTGGCAAGAAAACTCTGAAAGCTCAGGATTTCTTGAGTGATAAGAGTATCTGTTATTCATGAGAGGCTTCTGGCATCAAACGTGATGGTTTATGTTAATAAGGTGACTCATGGTGTTCTATTGCCAGAGAATGGATGAATGGAGACTGTGATCAACCTAATCAGGTGATTAGTCTGATCAATTACTCCTACCGAAAAAAAAAAAAAAAAAAAAACATAGCCCCAGTAAAAATCCTGGACACTGTAGCTTGATAAGTTTCCTTTTAGTAAGTACTGTGAGCATCTGATATGCAATAATTCTGTCAAAAAATGTGTCCCAAAGACAGTGAAAACTTTATGTAAGGAATCCTTAAAGACTGTGCCATTGTGCCTCTTTGCTTTGTTAGATTTGATATATGTTTTCTCCGTAATAAACAATTTCCATTTGTACATGTTAAGACCTGCTTATACTGAGTCCTTCTTAGAAATTACTATACCAGGGAACCACCAAACCTAGATTTAGTGTCAGAATTGAAGACAGTCTTTGAGGATTATGTTCTCAGACTTTCCAGTGAGATAAATCTGGGCCCTGTTCTTTGACAAAATTTTTATTTCAAATGCAGAGCTATATTTTAATGTTTGTTCTCCTGCTTCAGTGGCTATTCAATCGGTCTCCTTTTCAGTTTTCTTCTCTTGTTTAGATTTTATTACTATTTTGCTGCAGGACTAATTCTTTTTTTCATTCTCCTCCTTTTAATCCATAGTAACACATTATAATCTCATTCATCCTTAAGACTTTACATTTCATCTCTTTGCCAATGATATGAAATGCATATCACTAGTGATTCACTGTCCTCAAGTTCAAAGTAATATACTTAATGACACCCATCTGGACAAATGATAGACCTATCCACATGAATACCAGTCTCTTATGTCCCAGTTTTACCTGTGGGGCTCAGAAAATGTTACCTCGAAATACTTAAAACTAAAAGAAACAGAAGCAAGAAGGTAACTCTGACTTTCTACACATTTCTTAGGGAGAGTTTATTCTAAAGAAATTATTTGGTCTCCCTTGTCTGAAAATGAGAAGTAAAATTCCCATTGCAAAGCCAAAGAATATCATTAGATATTTTTGTCCAATCACATCTCTAAATATTTTTTCTTTTTCTTCCTTAACTGTAACCATAAATAGACAAATCTCCTGGTCTTTTCATTAGGGAAGGGGTGCACTTTGTGTTCTGATGTTGAGCTATACCACCTAAAATAAATTGATTAAATAAATTTTCTCTTTTTTTTCTTGTTAGCCTGCCTTCGGGTTTGTGTGTGTGTGTGTGTGTGTGTGTGTGGTAGGATTGTTGGCTGTGATCCTTACATTGCATGAGGAAAGGTATCACACGTTTCTGCTTCTACAAACTCTAACTAGTAAATGCCTCATTGCTGAATTTGTTCTCCTAAGTTCATGGTAAAACAATCTTTAATTTAGTCAGTCCTGAAATTCTAGAATTATACTTGAACTCTTCACATTTTTATGTGAAAATTGTCTGGGAGGCCTTTATCATTAAAATACAACCAGGATCTGGTGACTCTTTGCACTACTTTTAGTACTACCAACTCACTGATCCTTTCCCTGATTACTATAGAAGCATTTTTAACCATCACCATTGTTTCTTTCTTGACTGCATATAGCCTGTCACAGTCAGCATTTCCATGACTGTGACAAAATACCCGACTCTGGAAAATTAAAAGATGAGTTTATTTTGGTTCACAGTTTCAGAGATTTCAAAACACAGTAATGTGACTCCAAAATGGAAACAGCAGGTTTCATGGGAACTGCAGAGAAAAGCTTCTCAGCCCATAGCAGTCAGTAAGCAAGAAAGACTGGGGAAGGAAAGCGAGAAATAACCTTACAGACACCATCCTCCATATCATGATCCACTTTCTTTGATTTAGTAATTCTTTAAAGACACCTCAAATCCAAAGGTCTTCCATTTCAAGTGGAAAAATTTGAGTCCTTGCAGAGACCAACAATCTGCCTCCAATACTTACTTTCAAATCTTATCAACCACTTCTACTACCATGCTCCCCATTAGAGTCTGTGAAGTAACGGTCATTAGAAAAGTTAGATCTACCTCAACTGCTTCTCTACATTTTTGGAAGGACTCTTATCTCTGATGTCCAGAGGACTAATAACCTTTTGAACTTTTCCAGTTTTTTCCACACATATTAATATTTTAATACATCCAATCTTTTCAATTTTTAAAAAGATTAGCTATTTCCTGGTATTCCTAATATCTTTCAATTATATTAAAATCTTTTATTTATACTTTCTATTTTTAGTGCACTTATTAACTTCTAACATATTATGTAATTTACTGTCATCTATAGTTTGTTGTCTGTATCTTTTATTAGAATTTTACTTTCATGATAGGAAGGGTCCTTATCCAGTCTATTTTTGATCAAGCAAGTGAAATTAGAGACGTAAAACCATGTTCTTTTCAATAACGTATTTCTTATTCATCTGTAAGTTCATGGCCAAGGACCCTACAGTAAAAGAAAGATTGGTAAGAGGAAAGCATAGACATTGTTTATTATAAAGTTAATATGAAAATCCAAGAACAAAGACCCAGATAAACAGGGAAATCTGTGTAATTTTATACTAGATTTGATAGAGTGAAGAGTAATGGAAAAATACAGTTGGTGAACAAAAGGGTACATGTCCTATAAAAACCTGAAGAAAACATAGGGAAGTTTACCTAATAAGACTATCCTTATTATCTTTATGTCACAGAGGAGAAGCATATCCCTTTTGTCTGTTAATAGAAAGGTAATCTCTGGCAAGGTGGTCTGATGACTTTGTTTCGGGAAGGTGAGCAAGGTTTTACCATTTGTATAAGGGAGCAACCAGGTGTTGTGGCTCACACTTGTAATCTCAGCACTCAGAAAGCTGAGGCAGAAAGATCGATGTGAACTAGAATCCAGTCTGGGCTACAGAGTGAGTTCAACTCCAGTCTGAACTACACAGTGAGACCCTGTCTCATGAAACACAAAACAAAACACAACAACACATGTATTAGGGAGAATGGGTAAGGGAAATATGACAGTGATTTTTCTGTTTGTACTGTATTTTCAAATGCCAATGTAACATATTTTGGAATAGTATGTGATTGTCATGGTCAGAGGCATGAAAATTCAATTCTGTTAGTTACTGTTCCCTAGCTTACAATATTTCACTTATCTGTATGATGGTTTAAGTGTGAAGGTGATATCTTTTACCCACTCAATTTCTTATTCAGTGTTTGAATTTTGTTTTTTCCTTCCCCATTTTCTTTATTTTTAAACCACACTGTTAGATTCCAAATTATGGTGAAAAATCTGCACTGCAAAATCTAAATAAAGAATACTGTACCTTCTTTAAAAAAATCTAAATTCATTTTCATTTATTTCCTCACACAGATAAAACCTAGCCTAATTTTATCTTTCTCTTATGGGAATTTGCTTTTGAAAAGACAGAAGAAAACAGCAAATTCAATGTTCTGAAATTCTCCTAATATTTATATTAGTTTTCTAACTTTGTCTGAGTTTGATCTACTTTCCTGGGCTAACAGATATGGTAGAACTCAATGTTGTTCATTTACATTTGGAGACTCCTCTGGTTATAAGTTGTATATAAGAATTACATATTCTACACACTACCTACTACAAAAATACAAGGTTTGGTATGCACTGTGTTGTTTTATTGCAAACTCAGGGAACTGATTTAAGTCACATATGGGGAAATAATCTTTTAGTAATTCTCTTTTATTTCTTTCTTATATTCAGTTAAAGGGACATTGTCCCAAACTCTATGCATTGTGGGTTATTGGTATCAGCTCATTACAGTCATGTGTGAAATCTGTCTAAATGATAAACATAGTTTTATTTATTCAGGGACTGCTCCAACTGATACAGTTGAGAATGACTTAAAACATTTTGCCAAGACATAAAAAAGACTGCTAGTTTTCCAAACTAAATAGCTAAATATCTTTACTGAGACCTTCTGGTTCAAAAGCAATGAAAATTTTATAGATTGTTTTATTTATTTTATTTATTTATTTATTTATTTATTTATTTATGAGAAGGTATAGGGAATTGAACTCACGACGTCATGCTTGCTGACTTGGTGCTGGACCCCTGAGGTATATCCCTGACCCTTTGATTGTTTTAATAGTAAAACTAAATAATTATTTTAGTTACTGTGGGACTTATGATTAGACTCTGTCACATGCAACACAAAGTATCTAACAATAAAAGACATTAAAAAGATAGAAGTATGTGAGGATTTATCAAAAGAGATGCCTGGAAGTTAACTGAAAATTTTTTTAGAGATGTTCTGGTACTACCATATGCTTTTACAATATCCTCTGCCTTGTCTACTTTCATTATTAGTGTAGTGTAACAATATATATTTGCTTTCCAACAATGTTTCTAGTTTATAAATATTGTTTTGGATTAAATTTTAAAATATCTTGCTTTACTCTTTAATGGGCTCCAGATTGGACACTAGATTCAATAAACACGTTTCATGCATATTCTCTACTTGGCCAAATTCAATCTGCCTCCTCAGAACTTAATTCTCAGATGGACTCTGGATTTTTGGCTTACGTGTTGTTGACCCTGTTATTAGACAATTTTAAGAATAATTTTTCCATGTCACTTTTGCCAGGAATCTATTTTAATCAGATTCTTCATTGCTTATTATCCCCTAAGTGATTTGGTTATCTTGACTTGCCTTTAGTAATTGTATTTTCTCAATTTAACCATAGTTCCTTCTTACCCCTGAGGTTTCCTCTTTGTAATTTTCCATCCATTGACACCCCACCCCACACTGTGGGTATAAAATCACAATTTTTCTTGTGCTTGAAGCTGAATACATCCTCTCCCACGTTATTATCAAGCTGCTTTCTAGAAATTTGTCTTGAATAAACTTTGCATTAAAAGGAGAGATCAAGACATATGGTGTGGTGTAATTTCTTACTCTGTCCTTTGACACATTTACCTGGTATGCATTAATCCTGTATCCACTCTCTAAAAATTATCTTTCCCTAATTAAAAAAGATTATTGATTAGACAATCAGAGGGTAAAAGGAATAAGGTATGTAATGAATCTAGCCTGAAGTAATTTTTAATAAATACTTGCTATGATTATTATTATATAAATAACCTAGACTCTAATTATTATAATGATTGTAAATTCTACTAGAAAGAGCACATAAACTCTTGAACGTTATCTGCAGACTCACTGAAATAGCTTTGTCCTACTAAGCAGACATATGAGGACACTCATTTATGCAAGCAGTGGTAATTAACCAAGCATTCCAATTCTATTATAGAGTCTTACATCCTTCATCACAAGTACTGGAGGAGGATATGCTCTCCTGATTTCTGAAAAAAGGTGTTCACCCCCTGCTTACTTTCAGAAGATTGATTGGGTGTAGATGCTTCATTTCCTTTAGATGAGATCAAATTAGCAATTAACTCCTTCACAGTAGAAATGGCCAGAGTTTAGGAAAGTTTTATAAGGTCTTACATGATGAAAAGTTAGCTTTCACCACAGTAACAGATGAGGTTAAATAAATAGATTGCCCTGAATCAGAAAAAGCATAATTATAAGCATGTATATTCAATAGGGATTGAGATAGGCTTGTTGTTTTGTTAAGTTTTAAAATTATTTTAAGTACATTGGCTTTTTTGGTACAATTATAACATAATTAAACACATGTGGAAGGGAATTTGTCATTTTAGCTTATTTGAATTGAAAGAAATAGCAGCTTTTATTTTCATGTGATAATGTAATTGCATTGCAAGTTTCATTATCAGTGAAATTACTCTCGAATTATAAGAAGACAAAGAGAAGAAAATAAGAAAAGAAAGAATTTAAAGTACAAAATAGCTAAAATTAATGAATTAATACAATTAAAACTGAATACAAAAAATCCAGAAGTGATTGTTGATACTGAAATTACAAAATAAAGTTAACTCTAATTTGTAATTTTGGTTAAATTAGGAACAAATAATTAGGTATTTGCAGGATAGTTCTTTTAATCTAAAATACTCAAGTTGTCTTTTGTGTTGATTTAATTATTTTTCCTTCATCAGGATCTTGTATTGATTATCTTCTTTGTATGCTTGACTTTCTCCTAATCCTCACTGGTTCAAGTCAGCCCCGTCATTTAGAAGCTTAACCCCATTTCCTTGCCAAAATATTTCCCTTCAGCTCCCACTTACTTAATGTATTTTCTTTTTGAATGTAAATATGCTGATTTCCTTTCTCACATCTTAGTATATTTATTGTGGGATTAATCACACTATTCTAATGCAGCTTTCCTTATTTGTTAAGCCTCCAAAATCTATTACATGATACAAACCTGTAAAACTAAGTATCTTGCTGCTGGTCCCTGCAGTATCTATTTTTCTAGGCAAAATAGTGCTCTCAATGGGATAAAAAGGTAAGTGTTGAAGTAGGTCAGGGATTTCCTTACAAATAGTATCACCACTCGATTGCTCCACTATAGAAAATAACAAGAGCATGTTTTTATCTGATTGTGAAGCCTTTGACACCTTCTGTACACTTTCAAGGCTGCAGGCCACAGTGGAACAGATTGAATTAATCTCTTTAGGTTTAAGCTTATTTATCAAAAGGAAGAAGGCTGTATGCCAAAGTCTTAGGTCAAGCCTTCTGCTTTCAGTACCACCTTCCTCCTTCATACAACAGAGATGTGACTTAATAATGTCTTTCCACACTGAATAACACTTTGCAGTTACCTTATGATGGTAGAGCACAGTAAGACACTGTGTAAATGGTGGAAGATACACTATTAACCCACATGTGAATCAGAAAGAGAGTAGAAAGATATAATATTCTTCTGAGCACTCTTTAAAAAATAAGATATGCATTTTGCTTAATTTTTAGAACATGCATGTTTATTTTTTGCATATATGTATATATAACTAAAATAAATATAAATCAGATTTAAGGTCATCACAACTCAGAATTCTTAGAAAAATATTAATCACTGTCTAACCAAAACATTTCTTAAACTGTTATTAAACAACATTAAATTACACACTATCATGTAGGTCCTTGAGTGAATTCCATTTGGTCTTCAGGGTCATTCAATTCAGACTTAATAAGTACAGATAATGGAAAATAATGGCATACGTGGGAGAGGTCTGGCTGATAATGTTAACATATATGTCACTTTAGACAAATTTACTGGTTAGCAAAATTTATGATTGTCAAACTTCCATCAGTTCAGTGTCTCTCAAGGCAGAACACTCTCTTTCTCTTATTTCCAAAGCCAGGCCAAAATAATTTATTTTGTCATACTATTATTACATATCATCTCTGCATCTGTGTCTTTCTTTATACATTTATTTAAAACTTACTGCATATAATTTCACATAAAAAAGATGAAAAGAACAAAGCCTTTACCTAGCAAAACCAAGGTTATTAAGGTAAATATTCAATTTAAACACATAAAACATAAAAAATCTTTTATCAGATCTTAAGTACTAAATGTTTTGGGCAACTTAAATCTCAATAAACAATTGAGCTAAAATGATCTGTGAGAAGAATTGGACCTCATTCACAGAAAGTCAGATACAGTGAACCTTTGCATCCAAGTATGAAAATTGCTAAACCATGTATTCTGGGACCAAGAAAGTTTAGGCGTTACCCTTAATATTCATGTTGAGTGGGAAATATAGTATGTAATAACAATGATCATAACTCAGGATGAAATGTTTATAAATAATGAAAATACCTGGTCTGTCTACTGGTCAGAATTAACATGCCATGAATTTGAAATTCCTCCCTATTCATTAGATGGCTATTCTGGGTATTGAGCAGAACACCAGTTTTGGGTATTAGGGAGACTATGGAGAGAGCTACTGTGCCAGGTGACTGTTGTCACAATAATGCTAAGTAATAATCAGGCCTCTTTCAGTGATTTGTTACAAACATATTTATTCTCATAGGTCTACCATAGGTTTATCTAATCTGTATGCTTCTCTTCTGCACTGTAGTATCTGAAGTTCCAGAAATGGTAACTTTAGGGCCAAGTCTTAAGGACAGACACTTTTATGGATTAAAAACTGGTGGTCAACTTAACACCAGCTGAATTACATCAGCATGGTGCTGAGTGTAGATGGCCCACCTGAGGAAAGTTGCCAGCATAAATAGAGACATGGAGAAGAAGAGTGGGGCATTGTGGGTTCTAAGAGCCGCTGTTTCTAGCCAGCGGTTCTCCCAGAGGTGCTTGTCATGCTGGCTTCCCCAATATGGATTCCGCTATTGTCGGAGGAGGAGCTCAGGACCTCATCAGTGAGAGTGGCTGTGGTTCACCTTGGGGGAGCTCTGATCCTCACATTGTGCATCGCTTCCTGGCTCCGGAGTGGAAGATGTGTGCTGGAGAAGTTTGTCACGCTGGGCTTCCTGATCTGTACTCGACTGTTCTCATTGTCAGAGGAGCTCAGTACCTCTTGCCACTGAGGACGGCTGTGGTACTCTTCAGGGGAGCTCTGGTCCTTATTTTGAGCATGACTTCTTGGCTCCAGTGTAGAACCCTCAACTTACTGCACAGCTCCTTCACCTCACTGGCATAGGCTTTCTAGTTTCCGCCGCTGACCTTTGACCTTCTCAGCACAGAACCATGAAATAGACTGGCATGAGTCTTTATCATGGGCTCTTTGATATTCAGTTGTATTTGTGGGAGGCACTGTCATGGGTTCTGAGTCTCTAGCTGGACTCACATAGGACACTGCTGTGGGATCCAGGCCTTTGGCTGAATATCCTGGGTCTTCAGTGTTGTGGACAGATTGTCCTACACTTTCTTGTGTTTAGCTGTGGGTAGCCATCATAAAACAGTATTATAAATTCTGTGTCCTGTTTGCAATTGTTCTCCTTGTAACCCCTGTTTGCAATTGTTCTCCTTGTACAACAGATACCATTATGGGGCAACCTGAAATCCATATAAAAATTGTGAGGGACTCAAAGTGGGAAACACAATTATAGTTTTTGACAAGGGAGCTGCTATCATATTTGCCAAAAACAGTCAAATGACCAAGATCAATATTACAATAAAGTGTTTTGTGTATCAGGTTCAGTAAGGAGACAGAATATACAAGTAGTCAAAGAAAATTTAATAAAATCTTCTAATATATAAAGGTGCTAAATTCCTGGGTATAGAGACTGGTATCTGTAATCTCAGCTAATCAGGAGGATAGGTCAAGAAAATCACAAATTAGAAGCTTAATTTAGTGAGATGGAACCTTAAAATAAAATTTTAAAAACTGTAGCAGAGGAACTTAGGATGTTGCTAGGTGGTAGTGGAGCTTCTGCCTAGCATACAAGTTCAATCCCTCGTAACATACAGCAGATGGGAGGGAGATAAGATCACTTCCTGTGAGTTTCAAATAATCAAAATTTCTAATAATAGGTTATAATTTGGAGTCCCTCTTTAATGAACTACGTACTCCTCAAATCAAAATGTTTAAGTCTTATCATTCAAATTGATTGTATTTGAAGGCAAGGCCTTTAAAGACGTCAGCTACTTAACTTTAAGTAGGTTAAATGAGGTCATAAAAATGGCTAACCCCAATAGACTAGTGCTTGTCCAAGGTGAAAAAGATGTTTAAGGAGTGTGTGAACAAAGAGAAAAACCATATGAGGAACAATGAGAAGGCAACTGACTTCAAGCCAGTGAACAAATCTTGCTGATGCTCTGAACCTTAGATTCCAAAATTGTGAGCAGATATATTTGTGTTAAGCCATGTAGTTTCTGACATTTTGTTTGAAGCCTGAGCTAATATAATAAACCCTATGGGACTGAAATTTAGATTTCTAAAGGAAAGGTCAAGATTATTTGAATTTTGATGAGCAATTGCTTGAGAATGTGACACAAATTTCTGAGGTTATGCAAAAATCCTGAAAACACAAAAATAATTTTTAAAATCAATACAAAATAATACAAAAACCAAATTTATGTCAGATTGAGTGTTGGAAGCTGCATTTATCTGTACGTATAAATAAACATATTAACCATCATGATTAATTTATTTTATGTAAGAGCACAACACCTTTAACTTAAAAATGTATATGTTTTTCTTAATAAGTGTTATGACTTGCAGCTAGACATCCCCCCAAATTCTCATGTGGCCATTGGTGGAACTTCTTCAGAAGTTGCTGGATCTAGTAGAGTGTGTGATGCTAGGATAGATTCATGGGCCAATGCCAGGATCTAGGCCAGTAGGATTCAGGGTGTGAGTCTACCCAACCTAAATAGCCTGGATAAGATATAAAGGAAGAGACAGCTGTGGTCATCCCTTGTTTCTTAGCTACCTTCAGCTTGCCATAAACTCTTTCCCCTCTGTGATGCCTGTGCACCATGCCAGCCTTCCTAGGAGCCAGTTTATTAAGTACTGAAATCTCTACAAACTGTGAGCTAAATAAACCTTTGCTCCCTTAACTTGTGGATGTTGAGTATTTTGTCTCAGCAGTGAGAAAAGTAACTAACATTGAATTTGGTACCAGAGAATTGGGGTCATTGCTGTGATTGTATCTGACAAATGTGGTTCAGAAGCCTCTGGTGCTGGCTTGTGGGAAGGGGAAGTTTGGAAATATTTGAAGCTCAGAAAGCTGAAAAGTAGAGCAGAAACTCCTGAGGCTATACTTGATGGGAAGTTCTGGTCAGAGCTCAGAAGACAAGAATGTTGATAGAAATTCTGTTGCTACAGACCAGGACAGGAGGTTTCTGCTGGGGAGAACTGCATTGGTTGTTGGGTTCCATATGATGTGTGCTATGGCTTGGCAGAAACTGTTTGTATTTTGCTGCTGTCCAGAGGCTTTGCCTGAGACTGAGATTAGATATGGTGGAACTAATAAATCTTTGTGAAGAAATTTCAAGACAGTCTAATGTTAAGGCAGTGACATGGCTACTGTCAGGAACTTTTACCCAGATCTATGTTAAAATCAAGAGCTAACAGCCTGGCATACTGGTTTAATGTGTTGCTTTGGCCAGAAAGGAAACACTAGTAAAGCTGTGGACTACAATGATAGAGCAGAGGAGATCTTAATTGATGAGAAGGAACAGAAGAATACAAAAGATGACCTGAGGGCATCACAAGAAGCATCCTCCACAGTCTGTGGCAAGATGTGAACTCCAAAGGGCTTGGAAGATTCTGCCCCTACAGCATTGTTTGTGATTGTAGTCATCGCTTCTCGCTTGGGCTGGCTCTGCTCCCTCCTTGCAGTTTTCCTCAAATGATTCACATTCCTGCCATCTCCAGATTTCTAGGATCTCACTGCACCTTTAGATTTACACTCACAAATTCACACACTGCTCTGTCAGGAGCACATTGCTTGTTCTCACAGGCCCTTTTCCGAAATTTGGGTGAAAGTCTTCCAGACCCCAGAATTCTTGCATTCTACATGCATCTAAAACCAGCACCATGTGGGTGATGCCAATGCCTGCCACAAGCTGGCATAGTAGCCAGGCTTCCTTCTCTCTTGGCTGTAGGTGTCAAGTGCCTATAAAACAAATCCCAAGCAACAATTTTCCTATGGCATTCTAGGACATGCTGATCTGGCATTCTCTTCTCAAAGCAAAGTCTTTTGTTTTGCAGTTTTGAGCCTGCAAAGGGTGAGGTCTTGTCTTGTGATATCCTCCGGCCATCTCTTCTATTATCTACTTCTTGCCAGCAATCAATGTTTCCTCTGCCCTATCTTTGTGGTCCACAGCTTTACTGGTGCTTCCTTTTAGGTCCAGTTCACAAGGTTTCAAATTGTTAGGCTGGGCCTTTGCTCTTGATTATCAACATAGATATGGATAAAAGTCCCCAATAGTAGCCACAGCACACCTTCAACATTAAACCATCTTGAAATTCCTTCTACACGATAGATTAGTCTGCCACCCTTAATCTCAGTCTCTGGCAAAGACTTTAGCTTTAAGACAAATGTAGACAAGATTTTTGTCAAGTCATAACACATCATCAGGAGTCCAACAATCAATGCAGCCCTTCTTCCCAGCTGAAGCCTCCTTTATCTGGTTGTATTGGGTGGGTCCTGTGTCCCCCCAAGTCTTCATGTAATTTGGATGAGGCTGAGTCTGGCATTTGTGATTGGTTTGTTGACTAGTGATGAGATTGGCCATGTGAGTGTTGCACCCGCCCAGGGGTGGAGCCGACATACAGGTTAGGGATGAGAAGAAGGTGTGCTCACTTTCTTGACCTCTCTCTCTCTTGCCAGTTCACCTTGCTGTTTGCAGCCACCATGAATGACTGCCCCATCATGCCACAACACCTTGGAACCAACTGAGTATGGATAGAAACTCCCAAGAACTGTAAGAAATAAACCTTTCCTTCCTTAATTTTGGGCATCAGGTATTCTGTCCCAGCAATGAATGAAAAGTGCCTAAGACACTAGTCTTTACCTGGATCATTTCTAGCAGCCTCTGGTCTTTTGAGCTCTGATGAGAATCTCTGATCAAGCACAGTCTCATGTGTTTCAACTCTATTTTTTTACTCAGCATCTCCAAATAGTTCCACATCCTTCTCCTTCCCACAAGCCAGATCCAAAGATTGCTGAACCACATGGTCAGGTACAGTCACAGGAGCAAAACCACAGATCTGATACATAATTGTGTCTTCTTTATTTTTCTCATTTCTGAGACTAAACGTCCAACATTCAAAGTTAAAGGAGGAAAGGTTTGCTTGGTTCACAGCTTGTAAGGGTTTCATTTCATAGTTGGTTGGGTCCCAGGCAGGGTGGTATGGGATGGTCATTAAAGAAGAGAAACTTTTCATGACAGGCAGAAGCCCACAAGGCAAATAAGAGGCCTTATCAGGCTTTTTGTGCCCCTTTTATATTCTATCTAGGCTGTGGGGAGTTGGGCTGTGCTGAAGCAATCTTTGGACTACAGTAGTATTTACACACCCTTTATATCAGCATCACCCACTCTAGATTTGCCAACCTCTGAAAAAGTCCTACCTACAATCACATGAGACTTTGGCAGGGGGCCAGGGCTGGGGCATCCGTGCACAAACCATCAAAAGAAGAAATATCATACTAAAGTAGAAATGTAAAATAAAAAGACCAGCAAGCTAAATGCTTTAATTGAGATTGAGAATTTTACCAGTAGTAAATCAGTTTTGTTTCATGTAAGATCAAGTGAAAAAATTTCAATTTAGTGGTTAGAACTCTCGCTGCTTTCTGCTAGTGAAGTCCACCAAAACTTGATGAGCCACTAAAATCACACGTTTACACCAAAAATGTCCACAGATTTATTGGACTAATAATGTTTAAATGTGATGTAAACAATTGTGAATTTTTTGCATAAATGTAATAATGTGGTTTTTAAATTTTACAACTATAAATAATTTGCTGTCACTGGTATTTGCAATCACTGGTATTCACAGTACATTAAAACATATATTAGGGAGTTTCATATGTTTAAATTTACATAGCATGTGATGAACAGATATGCAAATCATTAGGTTACCCGAATTATGAATAACTTAAATATGTCACACACAGTTATTTACAAAAACACTTCAGATGAAATATTTGACAATCCTGCTTGGAAAAATTCTTTTCCAAACCAATGCATGTTTTCAAGTAATGTCCTTGTTCTATAGCCTCTAATATAACACTCGTTATCCTGATTGTCTTTCCCTCTGTCATTTTATACTTCTATTGAAAAACACAAACAAATTTGCCTATTTTTCTCTTACAAAGTCTTTGAATCTTCTCTTTTGTTGCTTTGTTTATTGCTCACATTCAAATATCACAAAAATAAGTCATTAAAAATATTTTACAGAAAGGACTATTCATTTGTTTGAAGAAAACAAAGGTGATAGACTGTAATATATTGGAACAAACATAGGTTATGTGGATGTTCTTCCAGCTCATCATTTAGTGATACCACTTTGGCAGCTTTAAATTGTTGCTTTTGTGGGTGGTAAAGAATGTAGAGGGGCATGCAGATAATTGGAAAAGAAAATTGGGGAAATGTTATTGTTCCTGGACAGCAAGTTCAACATGTTCTAGTATAACACTGAAGTCATTTGCTGGTATGAAATGATGTTAACAATGATGCCACCAATTACATTTGAATATTTATTTTTGACTAAGCATTTTATCTCATCAAACCAGTTAACACCAGCAGTAGTCATATCAAACAGGTTTATATATTATTCATTATTTTGAGACCACAGCCAGAGATGGATAAGGTAATCCTTGTAATAAGATTTGGTACAACGATATAAAACCTTCTCAAACAAATTCTGAAAAAAAAAAAAAGCTTAGAATATTTGAAAGAAAATATCCGGAAGTTGAAAAATCTGAATAGAAAAACCTGTGCTCAGTTCTCAAATGCTGGCTTTGTGGAATTTTTTTTCTCTAACATGAAACTAAATTTTCTCAAATAAATGTATAGCTGAAAAGGAGTATCTCACAGATTGTTTGGAAAATATTTCTGTAAAATTATAATGTGCTTCAACACTATTGAAAATTTTGATTAATGTTTATTTTTAATTTTCATTTTTGTCTTACCCACTGTTCTTCATTACACCTGTATCACCAGTTATACAAGTTATTTATCTCTCCTCCTTACACAAAAATATTCTAAGTTTTTGGATGTCTTAGAAGTAGAACTTTTTCGTTTCTCAAAAATTTTAGTATTTGCTGTGGCCTTCAGATCCCAGTCACCTCCTGACATATGTGATTATGGCTACCATACTTCCCTAACTGACATTTCTAGAAAAGTTTTAAAAGTTTAACCCCTGTCTTGGACCTTCAAATTATGGATACAGTTTTCCAACTTGTTTTTCTCAACTTTTCTGAGCTTGACCAGGAAAAATTGAGTCTATTTAAAGTGTAAAACTTGATGCTCTATGTGCTGTACAATAATTCCCGTAAGTAATCTAATTAATGAATTCATCATCTCCTATAAAATACCTTTGTATATGTGAATGTTTATGCTGGGACCCTTCAAGATCTATTCTCTTAGCAAATTTCAAGTATACAATACATCATCGTTAAGTACGATCACCATGCTATTTGGTCTCCAGATACGATTCTTCTAACAAATGAAATTTTGGACAGTTTAAAAAACACAGCCTTATTTTCCACTCCCATCTCCAGCCTAATCTTTATTTCTGATTGAATCATAAATAGGTTTATATTCTGTTCCATTGATCCATGCATCCATTTGTATGGCGTACACTGTCTTCTCAATTGCCATAGCTTTGTAATATAATTTTAAATCTGGAAGTGTAATCCTTCCATAGTTATCATTCTTGCTCAAGATTGATTTAGCTATTTTGTATATTTTGTGAATGCATAAAGATGTTAGGATTACTTTCATATTTCTGTGAAAAATTCCATGGAGTTTCCTGTGATTACTATAAGGTTTCCAGGGGAAAAAAAAAATTGCAATTTTGATAGTCTATACAAGAACTCTATACTTTTAATTCTCCAACCACATTTTATGGTTTTCATGTAAAAATTTGTGTTCTCTCTTGAATATCCACTAATGTTATTACAGTTGTTATGCTTAATACTTCTTTCTCCGAACCTTTATACTTGAGTTAAAAGTGATTTCCATACTAGTCAGGAAGTATTAGAGTATTCTCGGGCTAGGGATACAGCTCAGCAGCACAGCACCTGCCTGGCAAGCTTGAGGTCATGAGTTTGATTCCCAGAACAAAAAAAAAAAAAAAAAAAAAAGAAAAGAATAAAAAAGAGTATTTTGAATTTGCACACAAACTTATATTGAACTGTGGCTTTTTGTTTGTTTGTTTGTTTGTTTTGTACCAGAGATCAAACTCACAACCTCATACTTGCCAGACAGGTGCTTACGCCACTGAGCTAAATCCCTGGCCCCATTTTTTGAGACACCCTTTCACTATGCAGTTCAGGCTGGCCATGAATTCACTTTGTAACCCAGGCTCGTCTCAAACTCACAATGATCCTCCTGCCTCAGTCTTCCAAGTGCTGGGATTAGAGGTGTGTGCTACTAAGCCCAACTTAACTGTGGCTTTTAGGTTGTTCATATATTTTCATTTTGCTCACTCTTATAATTACATTTCAATTTGAATAAGTCTGCATGATAATTTTCTTTAAGGCAGATTTCATACTAATGAACGTCCTCAGCTTTTGTTTTTAATTGAGAAAATCTTTATCTTCTCTGTATTTCTAATAGACAGCTTGTTCCAGGTAGATTATTCTGTTTGGAATGTATGGTTGCTTATTTATTTGTTTGGCTTCTTTTTAATGATTTTGAATGTATTGTTGAACTTTTTCTCAGTCTGCAAAGTTTCTGGTGAGACATGTATTAGTAGTCATATGGGAATTCACTTTAAAAAGTTATTCATTTCTATATTTTGAAGTGATGGTGATTAAACACAGGGTCTTGTGTCCTGTGAGTGGTACACACATGATATTACACTGAGCTGTATCCACCTACAAAATTCACATTTACGTGACATGCTTTTTTTGTTGGTTTGTTTTGTTTTATTTCATGTTGTTCAAATAGTCTTTCCTTTTTGAAAATTAGATTATAAAAGGTGTCAGTAAACAGCACTTCTGGTCAAATCTATTTGGAGAATTTGAACATTATGTAGTCAGATGCTTGTATTTGTCAACTTACTTGAAAGTTTTATAGCCATTATTTTTTTAATTAAAAATTTTATTCTTTTTCTCTTTTGAAGATGTCATAGGCTTGCTAGCTTTCTAGATGCTGTCTGAAAAACCTGCAGCCTTCTTTTACTGCTCTTTGTTTCTTTTTCTTTTTCTTCTTTGACTTGTTACTTCTAAATGACTTTTCTTCCATTGCCTAGATTCCTTGCATCTGAATTATGAAGTCTATTTTAGTATTCTGTTGCATTTTTCATTTCATTCATTTAATTGTTCACTCCACAGTTTGCTTGCTTCTTTTGTAGGATTTCTGTCTCTGGCAAATGTATGCTTTTTTCATGTACTCTTTGCCTCATTTTCTTGAGTTATCTCTGTTCTTTTGTGGCACCCTGAGTTTCCTTAATCTAAATCTTTTGTCTGTAGGTCATCTCATTTTCCTTGGTGTCAGTTATTGTAAAACGAGTTATGTTGGTGTCACGTTTCCTTGAGTTTTCATTTCCTTTGAAGCCTAGCATTCCTGTGTTCACATTTTCAAAAACCTCTCTTCCAATCTTTTCTGAATGGCTTTGGGGGAAAGAAATCATTAAAATAAGCTTGGTGAAAGATTTAGGATTATTTCTGAGTTTTCCTATCTATGCATCTATTTCATGTCTTATCCCTTTGAAGGTAGATGGGGATTGGCAAGTCTTATGACTATATTCCTTTACTCAATTCTGGAATACCAAAGCAAGTGTGAGAATTGCTCATTTATCTTAGGACATTGCCTTGAAATAATTGGGTGATTTTCCCAGTCCTACAGAGTTATGCTGGCAGTCTGAAGCTGCTCAGGAGCTTCCCACAAAATCTCAAAGTTGCCATCTTCTGGGTGCCACCCACAGGGAAAGGGTGAGGTACGCGGAGCACTGAAAACCCTTCAGAGAAATTTGGTAAGTCTGCAAGGGACACATTCATAGCAGTGGCTCATGTGGAAGTCCTGCATGGAGGCTAATAGTGTTCATGGCTTCAGTGTGTGTGTGTGCGTGTGTGTGTGCGTGGTGTGTGTTGTGTTAAAACATGCTTGAAATAAATCTCTACTGTTTTTCCTTTTCTTGGCTTTTTCCAACCACCAGATCACATCCCTATTGTGAGTGAAATGAAAAGGAAATTTTCCTGTTAGGTAGTGTCCTGCACAGCAGGAGAAGCTAGTTCTTTGTTCAATATGCTTTTATGTTTTTCTGTGTGAGAAGTTTTGGGCTGAGTGGGTCTCTTGGCACTGAACTGTGCCAAGGTGGGAGAAGAATAATGTGAGTAAAAAGAAATTATTTGTGCTATCCTCTTCAGTGTGTCTACACTTAGAATTTTGCTCTATGTTTCTGGGATTCCGCTTTGCTGTATGTTTTGGTGTCCTTAATTCCCAAAAGGGATACTACTATCAGTAAGTAGTCTGAAAATTGATGCTTCTGTATGGAGATTACAGTAGAAAGCATCTACTGTCTTGCTGATACTTACTGTTTCCTAAATAGTCTTTAATTCTCTTTAACAGCTTTCTTTTTTTTTCTATTTATTTTTTTTTTATTTTAAAGATAGTAAAATCCAACAAAACATAACAGAATGAGGTCAATCAAAACAAAGCAGAACTGGTACAGAACTTCCAAGAAAGATACTATGAAAACAATAGCTACTATAGTATATATTGTTATTTTCAGAATAGTTGACATTTCCAACAGGTATAGAAAAATCAAACCAAACCAAAATAAAACAAAAAACAAACAAAAAAAGCCAATAAAACCAATAACAACAGAGTATAAAACAAGGCCAAAAAAATTAATCAGAATAAAGCAAAGCAACGATAACAATATTGGACCTCGACGACAAGACAGAAGAGAGTCCCCCATTTTTGCTACATTGCGTACTGTCATCTTCCAAAGAGATGCTCAGGCTGCCAGCCCCAGGCCTACAAAATAATACTAGCATTTGGCTGTTTTATGTACCTTAGTTGCCATCAATGTAGGCAGACCTCCAAAAGAGCAGGTTGCTTTGCGAGGGGGCGGGGAGGAGCTGTGTCCTTTAGTCTTAGCCCATGCGCTGATAGGCGTACGGGGAGCGGGGATGGCACATGTTTCTCTTCCTGGGGTCCACACCGGTCATGCAGACCCCCAGCAGGCTGTCTTACTTGTGTCCTTGGAGGCTCTCAGACCTGGCTGGGCGGGCTCACCAGAACATTTCTTTCTCCTCCTGGGGCCCACGCTGGTCATGCAGGCCCCCGAAGTTAACAGCCTTCTAATGAAAGCACTGTGATGAGTTTCACTTTTTTTACCAGTCTGTGTATTAACTCAGCAGTCATCTACACCATTTTGGAAAAAATAAAGTATTTGATGTTTCATTTTTACTTACTTTATTACTTAAAACCCTAAACATTTTGTAGCCTAGCAGCTACCTAGAAGCAGACATTCCTAATGTATGAGTCTGCTTAGAAATTTTATCCAGCAAAACATAAATGTTTTTACATTAGTGTAAGAATGCACTGATTGTCATTTTCTAATCCATGTGTAGCTACCATTTCCACGAGTTAGTTTTCTGTGCAGATTGTTAATAAACTGATAATATGTAGTACTTATGTACAGACACTAAGCATTTCTTTATTTCCTGATGCTCATCATGACAAATCATTTTAAACCCAGGAATTCAAGGAATGTCTTTAAACCATATACTTCTAAAAAGATTTAGAAAGTACATCTGTTCAATTTGTCTCTTTCTCTCTCTATAGTGTATCTTCTTAACATAGTAACATTTAAACTTCAATGTTCTAGAAGAAAAGAGGAAGGAGAAAGAAAGCTATACCAGGAAAAAGACACGATAAAGTTGGGTCATGTAAAATTGAGTCTCATTTTTTAAAGGACAGCATTTGTTAAAGAATGAAAAATACAAGACCAAAGTAAGGATACTTTTTGAAAAGTCTAATGCCACCTCTAACAGTGACACTATTAGACTCTGATGCCTTAGACAAGGTGTTGATATGAAGAACATGAGTGAGGTATAGATTCTGAACATATTTTGAAGGAAGGGAGAAGATTAGTTGCTGGATTTTGATATAAAGAGAACAAAAAATAGTACCATCATGTTTTCACAATCTTAAGAAACTGTTTGATTAGTATTGCTGTTTACTGACATGGCAGCCACACAGGGAAAATTAATTGGGAGAGAAATTTTGATGATTTACTTTTGAGCTTATTAAGTGTCAAAGTATATGAGATATCTAAGAGAAGTAATTGGTTTTGCAAATATGTAAGATTAAAGTTTGAGAAACAGGCTAGAGCTTAAATGACAAATTAAAGATGCTAGCATTTCTACACAATTTTATTAGAAAGTATATTTTTTCTATACAATAAAAGGAAAGAAATAGGCTGAAGAACTATTAAAGGCAGTAGTAGTTATGAAACATTGTGAGGAAAAAAATATTTAAAAAACTATCAGAAAAATGTTTGATCGCTGCCTAGAAATTATTTTTCAAATTTTGATTAAGATTTCAACTGGATCTTACTGATAATAATCCAAAAAAATAGAAACATGAAGAAAAATTCTAACTTATTTTTATTTCAAAGTATCATATAAATACAGAAAATATTAAACTAGTCCAATAAACATACAAAAACTGATTATTATCAAGGGAATTTGCTAATAAATATAACACAAGGTCCATACTAAAATTTTTGATCATTTTGATTCAATGTTAGTATAATCTATATCTGTGTTTATAACTGTATCGTGTACGTCTATCTTTCATTATCCATGTAAATAATGTACATATGTATGTATATAAAATGCATGTATATGTATGAATTTATAAACAAAGGTCATTCATTATTAAGAATGCATGTACATAATTTAGTGAAACAAAGTATATCAATTCCATAAACCATAATACATTTTTGATGCCTTAATTAAGCATCAGATTTTCTTTAATTAGAAATAGAGATGGAGTCTTATTTAAAATCATAGATATAGATAGATACATTATACAGATATAGGTATAAAAATATTCAGAGACAGCTGCATTCTAAATGAAGAATCATAAAGCCTTTTCCATGGCAGTCTAGGACAGTACAAGGGTATTGCTGTGATATTCATCATTTTAGGAATACTAACAAAGACAATTTTCTGTGAAAAGTAAATATGATTAATATTATACAGAAAAAAGCCAAAATTATTATTTGCAAATAAAATGATTAAATAACTAAAAATTACCAGAATTTCCATAAGAAATGTATTTAAAAATTGAATTCACTAAATAATGACATTAGTATAAAAACCATTTGATTTCTAATAATATTAAAAGCCATCTAAAAACTTGAGTGGGAAAAATTTTTTAATTTGGGGAGAAAAATATAAGGAAGGAAAGGAAAAAACCTGGATCCAGAAGCCACAAAAAACAAGATATAAGATTTTGACTATATAAATGCTTTCTTAAAAAACCAGGTAAGAAACTGCAAAATGAAGATTATGTATTGGTGATAATGTCAAAGTTAATTTTTTTAATACCCAAAGTGCTTTAAAACTCTTAGACAAAACTAGAAAAAATATAATCCTAGATTAGGATACACAAATGACTAGGAAAGCTACTAAACAATATTTGACATTACTTAGTAAAATACAAGGTGAAAGATTAGCAAATTAATATCTTAGTAGTCTGATAATATATAACTTTGGAGAAATTTTTGACTGATGAAATTATAGTTTCATTGAATATTATACAAAATTGTGTTCACATTAAACAAAAATTAGGTTACATACCCAAAAGTTTCTGTTCAATGATTTAATTTTACAGATACTCTCATATAAATTCACAAAGTATGTGCTATATAAATAAATTTCACTGCTAGAGTTCTGTTATAGCAAAAATAGACACAGTATGAATGTCTATCACGCCACTAATTAGTTAAACTACAGAATTGTATGAAGTAGAACACTTAAAAAGAAAAAATGATATACATATATAGTATGATGAATTCTGTGGTGTAGTTAATAGTACTATAGCAATGAGAATTTTCTGCTGTTTACTAATGCTTTTTACCCAGGTAACATTTGGGTAAAATGCTGTCAGGAAAACTTCAGGGACGTGTACAATAAAACTATTTATGCTATGCTGTCTGTGCTATATTCCAATTCGTAAGTACAGAAAAACTAAAAAGTTGAAAAAGTCTAGATGATCTGATATGGAATAATTAGGACCATTATTTAGCATGAGAATAGTTATTTTCTCTCTCTCTCTCTCCCTCTCTCTCTCTATAGATCGATATAGATAGATATTTGCATATCTATATATACAGCGGTAAAGAGTTACTATTAGAAATGGCAGGTTGTCTGTGGAAAGTTAACCCTTTCCATGAGAACTAATAAAATGTTAAAATATTTATTTCAAAGCTAAAAGTAGTCAAGGCATCAAGGGCTTAAATGGCTCAAATTTCAAATAGAAGTATTGACACATGAGTTGCATACCAAACAGGAACATGCAAGCATAACTGGGGTATGATGTCTTTAACTTTTTGGGGAAGATATTTAGAAGAGGAAGAGATAGGTCAAATGGTATTTCTATTTTCAGGTTCTTGAGGAATATTCATACTGATTTCCCTAGTGGTTGTATCAGTTTACACTCCCTCCAACAACTGAGAAGTGTTTCTTTCTTTCCTCAGCCTAACCAGCATTTGTTATTGGTTGATGTTTTGGTAGTAGCCATTCTTTCTGGAGTGAGATGAAATCTCATTTTCTCATTTAATTTGCATTTCTTGAATACTTAGTGATATTGAACTTTTTTTTTTTTTTTTTTTTTTTTTTTTTTTTTTTTTTTTTTTTTTTTTTTTTTTTTTTTTTTTTTTGCGGCACCGGGGATTGAACTCATAGCCTTGCGCCTGCCAGGGCAGGCACTTAAGCCACTGAGCCAAACTCCCGGCCCTGGTTTTTTTGAGGCAGGGTCGCTCTATGTAGCTCAGGCCGGCCTTGCGCTCGCGTTGTAGCCCAAGCCGGCCTCGAACTCACAACGCTCCGCCTACCTCAGCCTCCCGAGTGCTGGGATTAAAGGCGTGCGCCACCACGCCCGGCTGATATTGAACATTTTAAGAAATGTTTATTAACCATTTGTACTTCTTCATCTGAGAAGTGTTCATTAATTTCAGAGGCTAATTTTTAATTGGACTTTTAATATGGGAGAATCTAATTTTTGAGTTATTTATATAGTCTAGATATTATCTCTTTTTTTTGAAGAGAACCTGGTCAAAGATTTTCCCACTTCGTAGGTTGTCTCTTTACTCTGTTAATGGTTTCCTTTAGTGCTCAGAAGCTTTATAATTTAATGTTATTACATTTGCTGATTCTTGGTGTTATTTCTTTTATGACCAGGGTTTTGTGTAGAAAATCTTTGTCTACACTTATATCTTCAAAAGTTTCACCTATTTATTTTCCAGCAGTTTAAGTGTTTCTTCTCTAATGTTTAGATCTTTGATTCATTTCGATTTTAGTTTGAGCATGGTAAGAGATACTGATATCGGGTAAAAAAACTCCCAACTTTCTAGATGTCCCATACAAGTTCGTGTTCACCAATATCAAGGAATGAATTTTAGGAACAATGGAGGTTAAGAGCAACATATATTTATTGAGAGAAAGAAAGCTTCTAAGAAAGAAAAAGAGACAAAAAGAGTCCTGAGTGGGTTGCCAAAGATTGTGTTTTCTAGGGACTTTTATAGCACAAAAGCACAAAGTGAGGCAGGTGTAAGGTGGGGAAAACATGGGAACTCTCAAGGTGGGCATAAGGGGGGACAGAACTACAGTCAACCAATAAGACTAACTGCTCAGGTAAAATTCATTAAATCTGGAACAAATGGGGAAGCAAGTCAGTAGCAAGCAGGTATGCATACAGAGCAGTGATTCTTCCCATAGCGGGCTGCAGTGGTGACTCCTGGCTTCCTCAAAGTGATAGAGAACTATTTAGAATATTAGTCCTTAGGATATGGGTGTATTTGTTTGATCTTTTGTCTTAAGGTCTGACCTACCTAGGGAGGTGTCTGTCTTCCCCACAGTTGCAAGATGTCTGGTCTTATGCACTGATTGCTTCGAGGACATAGCCTTTTCTGACTGCCTATAATATTTCTATCTAACTCAGTATCCTATAACAATTTGGATCTAGCTTCAACCTTCAGCATGTGGATATCCAGTTTTCCTGGCACTGTTTATTAAAGAGCCCACTTGTCCTCCATCAACGGAATTTGGCCCCTTTGTATTTGAATTAGTGAAGAAAGCATCTGTAAGTTTTAGGATAGCCAAAAAAAAAAAAAAAAAAAAAAAAACAGTTGCATATTAAAAGTGTATAATACATAAATTAATAGAGTGAAGTTAATAAAACTAAGAGAACGAAAATATCCTAGAGTTACAAATAACTCAAGGGAAGAGAAAAATAAGACATAGAGACTTAGGGTTATAAAACAGTAAGTGTACAGCAAATAGCAGATTGAAACCCAGTGATAACAGTGATTATATTAAGAACAAGCTGAACTATAATCTTTGATTAAATGGCAAGATTCTCAGATCAGTAGTATGAGGTTACGAAAACTATGTTTCCAAAAAGTGGTATACTGCAAATGTATGCTAATAAAAAAAACCATAAAATAAAGTTAAATGCCTAAAAATAACTGTTTCAGTGGAGTATTAAAAAACACAAAAAATTCATACAATGCAAGCAATAATCAAAAGAAAAAAGAAACTTCTGTATAAGTATTTATCAGTTAAGTAGATTTTAAGTGATAATATCACTATAAATAATGATTTTTTTTTTGGTACCCGGGATTGAACTCACAATCTTGCACCTGACAGGCAGGCACTTAAGCCACTGAGCTAAATCCCGGGCCCCATTTTTTGAGACAGGATCTCACTATGCAGTTCAGGCAGGCCTTGAATTCACTTGTAGCCCAGGCTGGTCTCCAATTCACAACAATCCTCCTGCCTCAGCCTACTGAGTGCTAGGATTAAAGGCATGCGCCACCATGCACAGCTTTAAATAATGATTTTTTACAGTGGTTTTTAAAAATTCTCAATGTTGTAGTAAGGTAGGAAACTTTTATATCTGTTTTAATCTAACATCTAGTCCTAAAATAACTTGTAGCAAACTAAGGATAGAAGTGAGATTCCACAATTTGAAAAACTTATAAATAATAGCCATCATACTTGATAGCTTAATATTAAGGGATTTTTAAAACTAGGAATTATAAATAAGTCAAGGATTTATTTAATTAAAACTTGCTTTCAGCAGTATGCTCAATGTTCTAATGTACAGTAAAACAAATTAACATTTATTTCCATTTCCAAATGAAAAAATAAACTTAGAGGTTGTTGTTATTCTTTTGAAATGATTGTAAATGCATTAAATTTAAATAAGTATGTTCTATTTTATGTGTAGTACTTAAAGTATAGAGTTAACAAAGAAGTAGTTTTTAAATCATAAATAATATAAGCTGTACTAAATACATATACATATATTTCAAAAATAACTGAATTTTGTCATGGTACTGCTTATAAAAAGAAAAGAAATGAAGACATTAACTACTGAGCTGCTATCATACTGCTATAATTCTCAAAGATTTTGCCAGTTATACTTAAATTTTACAAGTCTGGATTTTTTTGCCAAGGAATTCACCTAAGCAAATGTACTTTTATATGTTGACATGTAAACAAGCCAAAAGTTTTTATTTATCCAGATCCTTCCATGCATTTGGAATGTTTTTCTATTCTCTTGATGAGAATTAGTGTTAGTGTGCTCTCTAGGCATCATAAAATTAGGCAGGCATGCAGATAATTCAAATATATGAAATAGGGAAGGAGGAAAAAGAAAGATGGTCTAGTATTTCTCAAATGTTTAATACGTGGCTGTGACTACATTAGATGTACATTTTTAACTCAGTTTACAAAGAACTTCATGATATAATTCTCAGTATTCTAAGGAGCCAGAAAATCAGAATCTTCAGTAACTTGCTCAGTTATTCAGCTTTCATGTAGGCCAGACAACTTATAACTTCAAAGGTTAAGAATTTGTCTTTATTGAGTTTTCCGAACTGCCTTCTGTTCACCTATGTAGTGATTAATAGACATGGGAACACATTACCCCCATTGCAGAATGTCTTGTTCACTCATTTCCATTTAAAGTTGCATTATTAAATTGAATTAATCTTTACTCATTATTTCACAAATAATTTCTGCTGAATAACATCCTGTTTCAATAAATTTAGAAGAAAAATCTCTAGGTTAAGTCAATGTCAACAAATATGAACTGATTTTGTTTATAGATGTTTATTAATAATTTCAGCATTAATTTCATTTATTTCCAGAGTAATGAACTTTATGTATTTGTAAACAAGTATTTTCAAGAACTATGTAGACATTTGTTGTGCATTTCTTATATAACATAGTATTTAAATGAATAATTAAGTATAATATTAACATGACAGAGAAATTGGTGTACCTGTTGAGTGTAGAATAGTTTATAAATCAGTTTGTGTCTCCAAAGATATAAATAAAAAACTTTGTCTTGAACACTGTTTATAAGAAAAAACATATCAGCATAGGTATTTAGGATGTCATATTAACACACATATATTTATATCAAATATATCTATGTGAAGCCAGGTGCAGTGGTACACGCCTCTAACACCAGCACTCAGGAGGCTGAGGTAGGAGGAGCATTGTGAGTTCGAGGCCGGCTTGGGCTACAACATGAGCACAAGGTTGCTGGCCTAAACTACACAGTGTGATCTTGTCTCAAAAAGCTAGAGCTGGGAGTTTGACTCAGTGGCTTAGACGCCTACCTGTCAGGTGCAAGGTTGTGAGTTTGATCCCTGGTGCCACAAAAAAAGCAAAACAAGACCAAAAAATGACTTCATTATTTAGCAGATAGAAATATAGATGGGAAATGTTTTGCCTCGGAGGAATAATTTTCTAGATACTTACCTTCTAAGAAGATGAAAGTAGATTTTTATCAGGGTCCAGGTTGTTTTCAACCCCACATATCCTCTTTGGCAATGACTCTTTAAGAATAGCTGTATCTTATTCCTTCCGGAGATATATGATTGTAAAATCTAGATTTTAGGAATTAAGTAGTTATAATTCATTTTTTTTAAATGTATGAAAAGTAACTAAAATAGAATTAAAAGGAAAAGGCATCCCAGTCTTAAACTCGTTCTATCTATGTATGTACTTTTTTCATGGGTGCCACCAATATCCCACCAGTCTCCTCGAGATTTCAGTGTCTCCTTCTTTGCCTACTTGTATCTGTCCAGTTGCTTAATCATGCTTAATCTTCATCTTTTTTACCTCCTGATATATATATAATTTGTTTTACTGTACATTAGACCATGACGGAATCCTGTCTCAAAAAAACACAAAACAAAAAGCCACTACCAAAAAACACAACCAAAATACTGTATGCTTTACTGCATTTCAAAAGCAGACTCAAAGTATCCTCAAAGAGTCAATTTATACAAAATGTAGGTTTTACACTAAACAGAAAGGAAAGATGTGTTAGCAGAAAGAAATACAAGAAATATAATTTCATAGATTTGTTGGTGCACAGCTCCTGGTAGCTGATGTGAAACATGGTTAGGATCGCCTCATGAACACTTGGAGTGAACAGTGAAAATGAAGAAATGTGTTAGTGAAACAATAAGCATTCAACTCTTTACTAAAATTTTAATAAAATTAGCATGGTTATATTATACAGATGAGTAAAATAAGACAGAAAACATATGAATCCAAATAAAAATGGATTGCTTTACATAAATATCTTTCTTGGGCATTTTAGCCAAACATAAAAGTACAATTTTTACAGATCTCCAGGAAATCTATTTTGTAACAATTTTTAGAAATTTTAATTGTGTTTAATCCCTGAATGAAATTGAGCTTGTTTTATTCATTTGCATATTTACTTATTTTTCATTAATAGACAATATTTAGGGCAATTCTAAGGGTTCACAGAAAACTTGAGTCCAAAGTCCTGAAGGTTTCCTTATACTCCCAATCCTTCCACTCTTGTTTCCCCATTAACATTTTTAATTGTTATCGTATGCTGTTAGAATTGAACCGATATTGATATTAAATTCACTCTTTGCTATGTATAGTTCTATGGACTTTTCCATAATATCATGTCTTCACATTACCATACAGAAAAATATAGTTGATCTAAAAATTTCCTTGCCTCTCTTTCTGTCTTATTCCTTCTGACCAAGACATACGATAAACACATCTTTTTTCTTTACCATTTCTCATTTTTTCATAGTTTTACCTTTGTCAATACTAGCCATACACAATTCCTTGAATTGAATGAAAACAAAGATGATGTTTAGTAGCCAGCATATTGAAACTTCTCATTAAATTAGACTTGGGGATATATGAAGCTCTCAGAAGCACTAGTATAACTAGATGCACTAGAGTGTGAAGGTGTATGATTTTTAGAATAAAAACTAATAATTTCAGCTGATTGCAATTAATGTTCATCATGCAGAGTAGACAACTGGAAAGATTGGATACAGACAAGATATTAAAAGCATCTATCTGAATTATGTTTGAGCAAGGAATTGAAAACAACTGAAATTTTTTCAAAAGTCAAGAAGGATCCTGCAATGTGGATATTGAATTCAATGTTTGTTTAGTCTCAAAGATGTGTTTTATGTTAAAATATTAAAGAATGGAACTACAATTCCATGTGTAAAATAAAATCATATAGTGTATACATAATTGATTAGGATATCTCATTTTGTGTTTTCATGTTAATCAATCAATGTCTGATAGTTTTAAAATACTGACAACAGTTTTCCTATACTTTCAAATAATTTATCAGCAATTGTGCATTTTTGTTTCTTACAAATGGTACGCATAATCCTCACTCTTCCCCCACTGATTTTTAACAGAAGTATAATTATTTAAACACAGAAATCTGACTTTAATCTGAATTAGTATATTTTGTAAGAAGTAAATTATAAAAAGTCATTTACACTGTTAAAGCCATAAAATTAAAATTGATTATAAGAATATGCTCATCAAAATATGTATTATACTGAGAGTGTATTAATTTTTTCATGGATGAATATCTTACCTTTACAATTAATTTTTTGCATGGAATTATTGAGTGAACATTTGAGGGCTATAAATGTGTACAAATAGTGTATGGAATATATATCTCTAAAAGCTCAAATTTTATTAAGAAATAACATAACGTGTAACATATACTTTAAAATTCTACATTTCAAATGTATTAACTATTTTTCTTCATTTAGTGAATTTAATGTTCACAAGCATAGGCATATTCAAAACATATTGTTTCAGTGTGCAAAATAATAAAGAGAACTTTATCAATCTAATTTTAAATGCTATTTTATTTATAATCACAGTCATTTTCTAAATACACAGCAGTTCATAGACATCAATTCTAAGAATATGAGACTTTGTGATGGGCTTGCAAAATAGCACCCTTCTCCTATGGGTATATGCTTGTATTCTTCCAGATGATCAATCAACAACTGCTGATTGCATCAGCTGCCATTCAGTTTGCCAAATGAAGCGTTCTTTTGATTTTAAAGATCTATCATGATTATGCTTATACAGATACAATTTTCAAAGTTATAAAAAGTATATTCTGTCTTATCTATGTTGGTATGGGAGAAAAACATTTTTAAACATTATAACAATCGTGTCAATAAAAACAAACTTCAGTCCTATTTTTAGAAGTTTTAAGTTTAAATGAATATCACTTAGCAGAAATCATCAACATTATTACTCAATATTATTTTTTTTCCTTTGGAAAGAGTGAATAACTTGCAAATATACCACAATATCTGTCAAATAATTTTATTATATGATCATCATAATATCATCTGCTTTTAACCTTAAACTGGAAGTTAATGTGAGTGATTTCAAGTAGTAATCGGCTGGCAATTTAAATAGGTCAATTTTTTCCGTAATGTTTAGTAAAGTTCATTGCGCTGACAATGTATGGACTTGCTTTGTGAACTAATATCTGCTTGTTTTTGGTTGTAACCACAAGTTTTAGTCTAATTGATATCTAGTCATTTAGTTTAAAGAAATGTTCCTATTGGAAAATAGTATCATTTCCAACAATATTCATACTTCATGTATTCTTAGAATCCAAAGGAACGCATTTATTAATCCACTTTGGTAACCATTCTCCATTTTTATTCATTGTTCCCAAATTCTGTTTCATATCCTTTCAGGAAATTAAGATGTTTTAATTCTAGAAACGTTTGAACATATGAAATATGTTTGAGCCAGGCATGGCGGCACACGCCTTTAATCGCAGTTCTCCGGGGGCTGAGGTAGGTGGAGCGTTGTGAGACTGCATAGTGCGACCTTGCTTCAAAAAGCAATAGGGCCAGGAGTTTGGCTCAGGGGCTTAAGCACCTGCCTGGCAAGTACAGTTTTGAGAGTCTGATTCCTAGACAAAAAAAAAAAAAAAAAAAGGTTTGATTATTAACCTATTGATTCTATGAGTTTCAGGAAAAAAAAATTGGAACCTTATGCTATCCTAACATTGTATTCTTTAAAATTTATTATGGAACTTTAGGAAAAAAATTAAATTTTTTGTTCCAAATATAGACTCAAAAGAAAATTTACTTGAACAAAATAGAAATAAATAAAAACCTTGCAATTTGTTAAATTTGGCATACATGTATTATTTAATATAGTGTGCTCTAAAAAAGCTCTTTAAGTATATTTAAGAATTATGTAGCACAGCACTTACTTAATTTCTGCTTTTCAGAAATTCACCATTAGTCAGACATTTGCAAACAAAAATTATTATTATTATTATTTTTTTTTTTTTTTTTTTTGCGGCACCAGGGATTGAACTCACAACTCCGCGCCTGCCAGACAGGCGCTTAAGCTGCTGAGCCAAACTCCCAGCCCTTGCAAACAAAAATTATTCCAGTATTTTTAAACATTTTTTGTAAGAACTAAAATAGAAATTTGCATTTATGTGAAAGCTATTTTACCTTTACATTTCAAAACTGATTATTTTTTTTAAGTTGGGACTTCATGATTTAATGTAATTTTGATTAAAGGAACAGACCTTATATATCAGTGGCTCTAATTTTCATGCTTTGTTTATTTTGATTATAATTTATTGTAACTGTTTTTCTTCTCTATGTTTAGCCAGTAAATAATAACAGGAAAATAAAATGCATCAAAGTTTAGAATGAGCTGTAGTAGTGTGGTTATGTATGCATCTCTTTATTTAGAAGCACAACTTATTCACATTTTTAGAAAAGTAATATATTTATAAATATTTTATATTTTATAAGTAATAGGAACAGTATTATTTTTCATTACTAATTTAATCTGTGAGGAACATTGTTTCTCTGAGCTCTTCTTTTGCTCTTGGTGTTTTGCTTGTTTGTTTGTTTTTGTTTTGTTTTGTTTTTTGTGACTCAAGTCTGACACTAAGAATTACATTTTCTTGTCTCGCATCTTTGCTTAAGGAATAAATATGTGATCCAAGAAGAGTGAGAAATATACAGCAGGAGTTTGCCTGGAGTTTTTGAATTGAGGTGGGCTTACCATTCTAGGGATGAAAATAAACCCTGAGCTTGCAAGAAGCTACCATCTGAAGTCCACACCCAAAGGGAGAAGGAAGGAAGGAAGGACAGAATGAAGAAAGGAAGGAAGGAAGGAATAAAAGCAAAGCAAAGCAAAGCAAAGCAAAGCAAAGAAAAGAAAAGAAAAGAAAAGAAAAGAAAAGAAAAGAAAAGAAAAAGGAAAGGAAAGGAAAGGAAAGGAAAGGAAAGGAAAGACAGAAAAGGAACTAAAGGAATCCACTTATCCTAAGGGAAGCCTATTTGAATGACAATAGATTTCTTTACTCTTAATTTCTTTAAACTGACTTGCAAATTAGATTCTCTAAAATTTAGCCATGAAAGTGAGCAATCAACCACTAAAAACATTTTGAACTAAAACTATTAAATGAAGGGTAGTAGTTATAAATGTATTTTTCCTATTTAAATTTTTTTTCTAAAAAAAGTGACAAATTTAAAACTACATTTATTCCTTCAAAATATTTATGTGGTCCCCATGTGGGAAAAGTTAGCTCAAGAAATAAAACCTCAGACTTCTTGATACATTTCCAGTCACTTTAGTGTCAAATGTTGTTCTCTTTGTATTTATTTTTTAGTCTGCCACATCCATCTTAGCAAATAGATCTTTTGTGAATATAAAAAGACATGCTAGAATTAAGACGGTTTTGTCCAGAAGATCCAAAGACTTACACTTTGGAACTTGGAGAGGTGCTGTTAATGACTATCTCCATGGTTCATGGTTGTCTCTACCATAGATGAAGTTACCATGACTCTACTTGTCTATTAGAAAACTTACATTTGTGGTTTAAGGCATTGCTTAACCTAGAGAGTGATCCACTCTTACTGTTACAGGCAACTGAGTTAGACAGAAATATTATAGGCAGTCAGACAGGGCTAGGCTCTCAAGGAAACCGGCACAAAAGACCAGATGTCTTGGTGACCTTGGAAGAGACACACCTCTTGCTGTGGACCAGATATCAAGACAAAAGGCAAAATAAATGCACCCATATCCTAAGGACTGATATACTAAATAGTTCTCCATCACCTTGAGGAAGTCAGGAGTCAGCATCCCACCCTGCTACTCGAAGAGTCATTGTCATTAAGCATCCCCCCTTACTACCTGACTCACTTCCCCATTTGTCCTTGATTTAATCAAATTTTACCTGTACAATTAATCTTATTGGTTAACCATGGTTATGTCCCACCTTATGCCCGGCTGCCTTGTGAGTTCCCAGTTTTTCCCGTCATGGTTTTACTCTATAAAAGTCCCTAAATATGACAGAGTCTTTGACAGCCCACTCGGGCCCCCTTCTGTCCCTCAGACAGAAGCTTTCTTTCTCTCAGTAAATATATTCTGCTCCTACCCTCTGTTGTTCCTAAAATTCATTCTTTGATTTTAGAGAACACGAACTCACGCCGGACATATAGTAGGTTGGGAGTTTCATTCCCCTATATCATTTGGAGGTCTGAGATTGTTTTCCTATATCTTTACTATCAAAAACAGAGTTATCTATATCTAATTGCCCACTAGATGCCTTCAGTATAATTACTAATAATGATCTATTGAAATGCCTTTTTCTCTTCATAGATGACCTCTAACTTTATACCTGTTAGGCACAAGGAAGAAAATGCATCTAAATTGTCTTGTGGTCTGCACAATTCTGACTTACTTAGATTACATAGCAGTACTTTACTTTTTCTTTTACATTTTAAGGATATAGAGCAAAAGATACAGAAGTATAGGATTTGTGATGTTGATATACAATTATTTATATTGTTCTTTCCTATCACTGCTCCTCTTTTGTCACAAAATACAATTTTTAAAACATATTTATTGAAATTTATACTTTGACTTTTATTGTGGAATAGAATTGCCTCTAGGAAACACAGTACAGGGTGGTTAATATGTTTCAAGTATAAATTGCCCCTGGCTTATTATATAATCTTGTTTTCTCAACAGTCTTTGAAGGTAGTAATATTTTTACCATTAGGAAATATGTATCCAAATTAGGAAAGAGATTTTAATTAACATAACTGAGATACAGTTAGGGGGAAAGTAATAGAACACACATATCACAGACAAGGTGATTGAAACTCATTCTCTAGTTGAGAAATTGTTGTATATGTAACTGCAAAGATGTACAAGAAATGTTTGAAAATATGGCAAATGTTTGAATTTTTAAAAATTTATTGCAACAAGACACATGGTTATCAATTTCCCTTAAGTTGTTCTATAAGACCTCTTTATGAATGTTTTCTGTTGGGGTTCTGTTACTGTCTTGACATCCTTAACAGATTCAAAGTGTTTACATTTCACAGTCATTTTGCCTTTGGGGAGCTGTCAAACATCACAAGGTGTCAGATCCAGTGAAAAGGTGAATGAGGATACACCATCAAATTTTATAAGTCTGCCTTTTCATTGGGTGCCACTTAGTAGCAGCATTTACCAATTTTTTTTATTACATGTCATAAAGACACTAACAAAAGAGGACCTCCAGAACTGTTTTAATAATGGTCAATAAAGATGGAATAAATATGTTTGAAGTGAGGGAAAGTGTTTTAAGGAGGATTCATGACAATGTGTCTTTTACTGTAATTCTTTGAAAGATGTGAACCTATACTACATATTTTCATCATACCTTGTAGATATTTGCTTACAGTTTTTTTTTAATGGAAAGCAAAGCCTTGGAGAACATCAGACACAACTTACAAAATTACTTTTTATGATGTCCCTTTGAAATCAACATAGTAGGTTATTTATCCCTTTGCTGTTGGAGCATTTTGTAGATTTCTGGTTCTGAAAAGATAAGAATGCAGGAAGGTTCACTTCCTTATTTCTTATCAGTGTTAAGCATCTTTGGTTTTTACATCTTTTCTGTGACATTTAAGAACAATAAAAATATTGGAATACTTAGGGGAGAGGAGTAAGACAAAACAGCAGAATTGACCCATTCTATTCATATTTACTCCTTCCTTCTTTCCTTCCTTTTATCCTTCCTTCCTTCCTTCATTCCCACCTGCCTGCTTTCCTTTTTTCCTTCCTTCTTTCCTTTCTTGTTTCCTTCTCTTTTGCTCTTTAATTCCTTCCATTTTTCCTTCCTTTCTGCCTTCCTTCCTTCCTTTTCTTCATTTGTTTTTCAATAGTATTGAAATCTGGGGAGAAAGAAAATAGAAAAAGATCAACTAAAATGCTTCAAGTGTCTGTGGCATCACTTACTTATTTTTAATTTTGAGAACTCTGCCCAAATTCCTAATTTAATATTTTCACAAATATGAATTCAGTGTAAATGAGTGCATTGGATATTTGGCTTAGTAACTAGAATGGAGTGGTAAGGTGCTACTTATAAAAAATTATGGGATCAAACAAAGGTGGTGGCTGGCAGTGCCTCTGCCTGGAGCCAGACCCATTTTGTGACAGGAGTTGTGGGAACCTGGGGATGGGTGGTTAAAGTGCTATGGCTACGGTGGCAGTGGCAGTGACCCTGGAGGCCTGCGCCCAGGGGGGCACCATGGGAGGAAAGTGGCAGTGGACTAAAACTGGCTGGTGAGTGCAGCAAACCCCAACCCCACACAAGGGAGAGTGAGGGACTGGCAGCCATCTTGGAACTGCAACCACTCCTAATTGGGCACAGTCCTGCGGAAATTGCTCCAACTGAACCCCAGAGGGTCCTGGCAGGTGACTGGCTTGGTCATGAGACCAGGGCTCCATGTGTGCCCTAGGGGTGATAGTGGAAGTTTCATGGACAACTGGTCCAGGTTCCCAGACAGCAGCCCCAACCCCTTGCACTGTGCCAGACATCAGGGAGCTGAGACAGGCTAGGGAAAAGCAGCAGACAGTGCTACAATAGCACACCCAGTGGTAGCCATCAGATATCCACAATCAGCACTGGCTCACTCCAGAGAAATCACAAGATCCCTGGTACACATTTGTCCAGAACAATCCAGGAATATGCCAAGACAAAGAAGCACAAGGCAGTCTCTGACCTTCAATCCAAGCAGAACAAATCCAGGAGAACCAAATACAGAAGAGGTCGGGAGTCCCACAACTAAAGTCTCTGAGGTGATGACAACTGAAGTAAAGAAACAACTTCATGACGCTATAAAAGAAATTAGAGCAATAATACTAACTCAACTAAAAGAAGAAGTGAAAAATATAATAAAAGAATTGCTAGGTGTCTCTAAAGGAGACATAGATGAAAAGATGGTGCATAGGAAAACAAGGGAAACCTGGAATGAACAATACAAAAAAGATTTAGAATACATGAAACAGATTCAAAGAGACTACCAAGAAATCAAAAACTCCAATGAGAGTTGGCAGAACCACCTGAAAGAAACTAAAGATAGGCTTTCAAACCTTGAAGACAGGTTTGAAACTTGTGATTGAGAAAGGAAAGATCTCTTAAAAATAACAAGAAACCTGAAAGTAACAATACAACGGCTGCAAGGCAAACCAAAGAAATATAATTTAAGAATAAAAGGTGTGAGTGAAAAAGCAGGGCTCAATACAAATCAAATTAAAAGCCTATTTACAGAAATAATTTCAGAAAACTTTCCAAGCATGGGAACAGGAAGTGACTTTCAGATAAGTGAAGAATATAGAACTCCAGCTAAACATAACCAAAATATACCTACACCCAGACATATAATAATCAAGATCCCAGAAATTCAACACAAAAACAGAATATTAAAAGCTTTAAGAGAAAAAAAACTAGATCACCTACAAAGGAAAACCCATCAGAATCATGACAGACTTCTCAACACAAACCATCAGGTTAAGAAGAGGGAAGTATTTCAAGCCCTGAAAGAAAACAACTTCCAACCCAGTTTGATGTACCCTGCAAAATTATTTTTCAAAATCAACAGAGAAACAAGATACTTCCATGACAAAGAACAACTAAAGGAATTTGTGACAACCAAGCCAACCTTACAAAGAATACTGAAGGACATTTTAGAGAGAGATAAAAAAAAGTCCACAGCTCCAGAAACACCGGCAGAGGGATATCACCAAGTGGAACAGACAATTGAATAATCCATCATCAGGATTTGAGTCCAGTATTGTTTTCAATGAGCTGTTTAGTTTAATCTTATTCTACTTTGACCTGCCTAATTTTATTATATATGATGACATAGACAGCTATTTTAAAGATAACAAAATATATTAGGGTAGCCTTTATTGATATTTAATCACCTTGTTTTGAAACCTGGTATTGCTTTCATTGTTCTGTTTTGAGTGATTTTAACCTATTTTGGTTTGCTTGATTGTATTATAACAGATGATACAGGCAACTGCTTAGAGGATAATATGAGGCATTATAGAAATCAATGTTGTATTACTATGTATTGCTTCCATTGCTTTATTTGTTATTGGTTTTATTCAGTACTATTTTGTTTGATTATATTAGACCCGATGGTATGGGCAGTTATTTTGAAGACAGCAAGAGGTATTACAAGGGGAAAGGAGGAAGGAAGGAAGGGAAAAGGAATAAAACATAGATTTACATGAGGGTATACATAAGATGATTAAAAGGACTATACTATAAATGCATTACTGGTGAGAGAGAACAGTTGATACACATATGATTAGATCAATTTTTTATGTCTATACCTGTCAATCTGAGCAACCCCTTTGAAGGTAACAATATATAATGTTACAACCACTGTCAAATTCCAATCATCTCAGTTTGTAAACCTTTAATGTTACAGTATCCGATATGTTGCTGTTGCTTGTTGGCCACTTTAGCTTTTTGTTTCTCTTTTCTGTGACCATTGTTTTATTTTTTATTGGTTTTATTCTGAACTATTTTGTTTGATTGTATTAGGGCAGATGGTATGGGCAGCTATTTTAATGACAACAAGAATTATTCTAAGGGGAAAAGAGGAAGGAAGGAAGGGAAAGGGGAAAAGACATAAATGTATACGTAGGTATTCCTTAGACAGTTAAAATGACTATATTACTAAATGCATTAGCTATTGAAAAAGAACAGTTAATACTCACATGATTAAATCAATTTTATATGTCTATATCTGTTAATCTGAACAGCCCCTTTGAAGGTAACAATATGCAATATTACAACTACTGTCAAATTTCAGTCATCTCATTTTGTAAACCTATAAAGTTATCGTATCAAATTTGTTGCTGTTGTTTATTTCTTTTGCCTTTTGTTTCTCTTCTCGATGTCCATTTTCTCTTATATAAAAAAATTATGGTTATTCCAGTAGGTCATGCGAACAACAACAAAATGAAAACATAGACAGTGATGTACGTTAACTTATATTTGAAACATAGTAATTGTCCTTTATCTGCATTTTGCCTTTTCACAGCTTCAGTAATCCATGATCCATCACAGCCTGAAAATACAA
The DNA here is from genome assembly GCA_004363535.1 of Dasyprocta punctata. Lineage (NCBI taxonomy): Eukaryota > Metazoa > Chordata > Mammalia > Rodentia > Dasyproctidae > Dasyprocta > Dasyprocta punctata. The sequence goes on from RJWM01009192.1 coordinate 49,827, forward strand.
ACTGAAAATTCCAGAATTCAACAATTTACAGTTTTAAATTGCATGCTGTTGTTCTCAGGAACGTAATTAAACATCACATTTTCCCTTTCTGCTCTACACTGAATAGGAATCTTCCCTTGTCCACAGCATCTACTTTGGATACTCTACTCACTTGCTAGTCACTTTGTAGATGTCTCAGTTGTCAGGTCAAGTGTCACGTTATCACAGTGTCTGTGTTTAAGTAACTTATTTTGCTTAATGATGACTTAAAAACCATGAGTACCATAACTGACAACTTGTGGTAGCTACAGAGAGCAAAAAAATAATTCTAAAAAATTAGACAACATAATAGTATACTATGACAGTTATGTGAATGTTGTCTTAATGTCAAAATATCTAATATTTATAATTATGCTATTAGCTACTGGTAATTATTTACCTCACTAATTCATGAATCTCTCTATCTATATATTTATCTATCTGTCTATATGAAGAAAAACATAGTACGTATAATGTTCAGTAATATCTGTAAAATTCAAGACCCAGTCTTGGAGTTACTTACTAGTAAATTAGGAGGAACTACTTGTGTAATCTCAAAATTATTAATGTGACAAGATTATTAAAGTTACCTTTGAGAGAAAGTAACTCTGAAATGAAATATTTTAGAAAATAGATTTACTTTTGTAAGATCAAACTGAATGGACAATGTAGTTTTTGATTTAACCTATTTAAATATAATCGTAAATAATTTTTTCCCAAAGTTTCTGGTTGATTTGAGTCAGTATCCTCTAAAAATTCCAGCTCCAGATACCTTAGCATGCTTTTCACCCCTAAATTCAAAGTTAAAAAGACTAAAAGGTTATATTCATATTTTCTCATCATTTCCGGCTCTGTCACAACCCTTATGGTATATTTCTGTCAGATAAATGATGTTGTAAATGAAAATGTATGAAATAAAATATCGTAACAGAATAAATAAAACAGAGAATTAGGTGGGTGCTTTTTATTTTCCTGAATTATTAAGCAATTATTGCTGTTACCTTCAACGACAGAAACTGTTGATAACAAAAGACCCGTATTTTCTGCTGCTGAGCAACAAACAGATAAGAAAAGAAGGGGAATTTTTTATAATTTTATTTTGAAGTATGTACATAATCATTCTTTAATCTTGCTTTCTCCATGTGTGATTAAAGCCAAAAAATGCCTAATTTACTTTTCAAGGCAAAAGCTAAATGAAGTCTCCAAAAGTCATTTAATCTTGTTCTCTTTGTCTCATTAGGGCTGTCCCTAAAATGAGCAAAGACAGAGGAATCAAAATCTGAGATGAAAGTGAGGAGAGCTCTTCTCAGTCATCAGTTTTTTTCACTCATTCTATGATTCATCCACTCAAACCCAAATTCAGTGCTTTCCTAGCGCCAGATCCTAGAGATGCAGGTACTTAATTTTAGCCTCATTATTCTAAATCCTTACATTTGACAAATCTGTAGAAAGTGAGGCAAAACTTTGAGGTGCAAAAACAGTTGATTAATAAATCCTGAAAATGAAATATTTTTAGTAGAATAAGAGCAAGAAAAAATATGAAAGAACAAAGAAAGATGTTGATAATTTGGAGACGAAAGAAGTGTTGAATGTTTGAGATGGTTTAGTGCTATGGTTGGACATAGAAAAGCTGAATGGGATAGGAAGAGGTGGAAAGAATTTAGCCAGAGTCTTTGTGAGTATATGAAGGGGTCCTAAACACAGGATGGACAAGATTAATCATTACAAATTAGAAAAACTGTTACCATTGATTTAGAACCTGAAGCTTGTGAGAGAGCAAAACATAAACAAAGGAAATAGGTAGAAATTCCAGGACAGGAAATAGTAGGTGCAAAAATTGAGACATGAATATGCATATGCACTTGAGGAAGTACAGCAAAGAGGAATGCCAGTTGACAGTTTCCCTCATAACAGTGTTAGAATATTTTTAGGAAATTACCTAGGTCAGAAAAAAAAAAGCATACTTCACGTGATTGAATTTAAATAAAACTCCACAAAATGAGTGGGGCAGAATTATCGTCCAACAATAAAGTGTAGTTTCTTTTATTTTGTCTTACTCTGGTATTTTGCTTATAATTTCCCATGGGGAAACTAATGGGGAATAGTTGTTTTATCACAATATATATAATTAGGATTTCCTAGGCTCCTGGCATAATTTTATTCCAATTACCATGCAGGATCTTCCAAGAGAGAGATCACAAGTTGTAAAATTCAAACCTTTAATGTTTTTTTTGTTGTTGTTGAAAACAAAAACTTTCCTTGAGATAATATTAATCATTTCTCTATTAGCTACAGTAGGATCAATTATAAGTTTAGTTTTTATGGCTACATTGATAATAAATTTACTTCAAATTGAGTATATTAGCCTATCATAAAAATAGGAATATGCTACATTTTGCTTTCTAAAATCTATTTCTAAAAAAAGAGTTAAAAGAGACATTTTATGTATGTATCTTAAATTCTTTATAAAATGTTCTGTTGAAAAATTTTGGACCTAGATCCACATGAAAAAAATATTTGCATGAGAAATTATGGTGTATGTGCCAGTGCCATTTTCCAAGTACCACTAACCAGGCCCTGGCAACAATGAAATGATTTTTATGATTGTGTTGGGTGATATACTATGTACCCCCAAGTCCTCACATACTCTTGATGGGGCTGAGTCTGGCATGGGGATTGGCAATGTGAGTGCTGTGCCCACCCAGGGGTGGAGCTGACATACAGTGTAAATGAGGTGGGTCTTCCTCTTGCTGACTTCCACACTCTCCGCCCTCTCTTTCGCCAGCCTGCTTTGCTGCTTGTAGCCACTGTGAATGGCAGCCCTGCAACACCACGCTACCTTAGAGCCAACTAAGTATGGACTGAAACTCCTGAGAAACTGTAAGAAATAAACCTTTCCTTCCCTCATTTTGGGCATCAGGTATTCTGTCTCGGCAATGAGTAAAAAGTAACTAAGACAATGATCTTCAACATTTTCCTCAGACTTTGATAACTAATAGAGAAATATAAAATTTTTCTTAATTGAGATGTCTTAATGAGAAATATCTTTCAAAAAACAAATGCTTGAACATTTTAGCCTCTTAAATTCAAAAATCTAACTCATAGACATTGAAATTTTATAATTATAGCTATGTTTTTGTCTCTCAGATCAGAGAGTGTCACTAAAGACAAAGAGTTCATTAAATTTTATTTCCAGAACCTATATAAAATTTTTAAAAACTGGTAAAATACAGTTACTTCTGCTTTTATATATGCATTATTTTAAAACAAAATAAAAAAGGGCACTTTAAATGTGGATGCATATCAAATTTTACCCATGAAGTTAATGAATTCTTCAAAAGATTTTTAAGCCTCTTTGCTTTATATTTAATTTTTAAAATTTTTATTAATGCTTATTCCCGGTACATAATCATTACATTTCTCTTGGGGCATTGGTACATGCGTGCAGAACATCTCATTCTCACTTCCCTTTCTTCCCTCCTCACTCCTCTCTATTTCTTCACCCAAAAAAATTGGAAAAAGTTTTGCCAGCAACTTTTGGGACAGAGGACTGATATTTGTAAAATAGAAAGAAGAAAAAAAATAGACACCAAAGACTTAAAAGTTGAAGTCCGGGGAATCATGCTTACTTCATATTTGGAGTTGACAGGTACTCGGTATGAGAAATTTCAACGCAGCAGTACAGAAATGTAATTGCCAGCTTCTGCAGGGACACAGTGGGAGTACAATAGCCATCCTCTGCACAGGAATGAGGGCATTTACAAAGGACAGCACATTGAAATACCAAAAGAAACACAGAACAGGTACAATGACCCAGGAAACGACACACAATCTAATGAGTTTGTTAATATTTGATCCTCCCTTTGGATCTAGAAAAGAGCTATTATTTGAAAATGGTTTTTCCTTGCTAAAACTCATGCTTGGACTTGGTCTGCAAGGTAACAGTAATGAGAAGGGACTGTGTCTTACTGAGCAATTTGGTGTCATATGGAGATGACCTCATGAGAGGATTAATGTTCTTCTCCTGAAAATGATCTACCTATTAGGGGAATTTGCCCACCCCCTTATCTCTTCTGCTTTCCTTCATGTTCCTACCACATTTGGAACAGCACACGGCCCTCACTCAATCATGAGCATATGTGGGTGCCTTTCTATCCCCCAGAAGTGTCAGCCAAAATAAAACCCCTTTTTTGTTTCATGAATTAACCAGGCTTAGGTGTTCAGTTATAACGTCAAAAATTGAGCTAATTTGGGAAAGGAGGAGATAGAATATCAAGTTACAAAGAAGAATGAGGCGATAGTGAAGATTTTCCTAACATTTTGAAAATGAAGAAGATAGCTTGTTAAGCATATATTTTCATATAAATGCATAGTAAAACATAACAGAAATGTAGATAATCATCTGCTCTATATTGAATGAATTTACCATATTCAACAGTGCTTTCATGGAAGCTCTGTTTCTTAATATAAATAAATCAATTTTCCTTTTAATTTAGCTTCCAAATCAAATAATTTTCTGAGTCCATCTCTCACAAAAGACACATCTCACCTAGTAATGCTGAGGATGCTTCTCTAGGCTATGGTTTGGATATTCAGATGCTGGAGATACCCCATTTGGACTTTCTCAAGAGTTATACTCTAGAATTTTGATATTGATTACATGAAACTTTTCATTAATTTACACTTATTACATATTCAGCACATAATTTCTTTGTCAATCCATTAACAATTTATAAGCAAATGGGTGTATACAAAGTAAAACTACTTAAAGTCAGACACAAAAGAAAAATTAAAATTTTTATTTTAACATGGTATGTATTCATTCTTTCATTTTAAATGCAGTATGTCTTGACTTAATTTTGCAAAGTGTTGAAACAAAATAATTGAACTATGCAGAAAAAGTTTGCATATTGAAGTTACATTTTATCTTTTTTTCCTTTGCTTATTTTCACAATAAGACAGATGTTTCAGAACTAAGTTATTGACAGATATAGTTGATTCTGATCTAATGGCTTCTGAGGTTGTTATGGTTTATATCTAGATGTTGCCTTAAAGATTTATTTACTCATAGGTGGGCTTTTGGGAGATGGCTGGATCATGGGTGTGTGATGCTGGTTTGAAAGCACATGATAACTGGATTAGTGCACTGATTGGTTTGGCATAGCTCTGGTTGTTAAAATTGGGAAAACTCATCTGGAGTATTGGCAGCACCATTGAAAAAGCTTGTAGCCTGAAAGGAGCAAAAAGAGGAGGGGAAGCCTTCTGCTTTCTGCCTCCTGCCCATCATCGACTGTTTCTCCTCTGCCATGCCACTCTGTTATGCTACCCTGCCTTGATGCCAGCTGACTATGGGTGGAAACCTCTACAGACTGTGAGCTAAAATAAACCTTTCTTACTTTATCTTGTATGTGTTGGGCATTTTGTCCAGGCAACAAGAAAGTGAGACAATGGTGTCTCTATCATTCTCTTGAACTAAATACTTGTGTCTATCAATCAGGACATGACTATACTAATAAAATTAGTTGTATCATTCCTCTGTTTTGTACTAACGATGTTAATTACAATCATCAAACTATTATTTGAAGGAATAAAAACAGCTTTCAACAGTGAAAATTGCAACTCAAATCTCCTGTGCTAAATATCAAAGGACAGGTGACATCCATACAAAACACAATTGGTAAAATCTGTGAACTAATACAATCATTTACATTAATATGTTTTAGGTACTTAACTTCACAAACTAAAGTTCATTTCTTTACAAAAATATGTTCCTTTCTTAGGAAAACAATATAATTAAAATGTATTCAATGTCTCCAGAAAATACGGTACATTCTGTAATCTCACTAGAAGTTTGAGTCTCCTTTTAAACTTATATTCAGAATAATGTGATTTTTAAGCAAAAAAGAGGTATTTATTACTAGAAAACACAGATTCAGACAGGAATACAGTCAGACCTCAAGGGACACAAACACAGATGTCTTAGTCATTTTCTGGATCCTGGGACAAAATACTCAACACTCATAAGTTAAAGGGAGAAGGGCTTATTTCCTCTTACACTTTGTGAACTTTCAGCCCTAATCTTTTGACTCTAAGGCAGGAAGAATGGCAGAGTAACATGGAAGAAGATAAACAGTTCATAGAATGGTAGACAGAAAGCACAGGCTTCCTTCTTTCCCCTTTTAATCCATCTTGCCTGCAAGGTTGCTAGTTTGTGCCACCCAAACCCAGGTTAGAGCTTTGTCCTTTAGCAAGTCCATCACACATATTCAGGAATAACTAAATATTCTGCAATCTAATCCAGTCTCACATACCCATGATCCAGTTACTTCCAAAAGTCCCACTTATGAGCACATGAGAATTTGGGGGGTGTCTGTATATAAGCCATAACATTTTGCTCCTGGGTCCCAAAAGTCTCATGTGCATCCTTTCATGCAAAATACATTTTTTTGTGTGTGTGTGTGGCATCAGGGATTGAACTCACAACCTCGTGCCTGTCAGGCAGGCGCGTAAGTCGATGAACAAAACTCCCGGCCCTGGTGTTTTTTTTTTTGTTTGTTTTGTTTTGTTTTGTTTTGGTTTTGTTTTGTTTTGTTTTGTTTTTTTGAGGCAGGGTGGCACTAGGTAGCTCAGACCAGCCTCACGCTGTAGCCCAAACCAACCTCGAACTCACAACGCTCCTCCTACCTCAGCCTCCTGAGTACTGGGATTAAAGGCGTGCGCCACCACGCCCGGCTCATGCAAAATACTTTTAATAGGTTTCCAAGAGTTGCCAAAGTCCTAACAATTTTAACACTGCTAAGAAGTCCAAGTCCAAGGCCCCTTCTAAGATTTAAGGCAAACTCTTAGCTGTGAGTCCCTGTAAAATGAAAAGAAAGTTAAACTCTTCCACCATATAATTGTATCAGATAAACACTGCCATTCCAAAATGTAGAAATAGGGGAATGGAAAGGGATTGGGCCAAAGTGATTCTAAAATTCAGCATAGCAACATAAAATCTATTTTTTAAGTCTAACATCTAGGGCAATCATTGGCAAGTTGTGAGCCCCATAGTACTTTAATGACCCTTCTCCTTCCAGTGGTTGTAGCCTTCATGGTCTCTCTCTTTTGGGCAAGTTTTTTTCACTCCTTGTAGCTTTCCTGAGACAATCCATGTTCCCGGCTTCTTCAAACTTCTGGAATCTCTGCTGCACTTTTCACTTCACACACTGTCCTCTTCTGAAGTCTGAGTGGATGTCTTACTGATTGCAAAGCTATTACATTCTGAATATGCCTAAAACCAGCACTATGTGGATGATGTCAATGTCTACCACCAGCTGGAGTAGTGGCCAGGTTCCCTCCATTGATCAAGTGCCTGGTTTGCAGAGTTCTATGAACCCAACACTAAGAAACAAATTCCCTAGTCTTCCACCACTGGAGAACATGGAGCTCTGGGGCTCTCTTCTCAAAGCAGTCTTTGCTTTTGCAGTTTTAAAGCTGGAAAGTGTGGAGTCCTGCTCTGTCTTCAAATGCCCTGAGGTTATCTTTTGTATTATCCTGTTCAGAATTACTTGACTTTTTAATGCTAATTTTTTCTTGACAGTCAAGTTTTCTGCTCCATCTTTAGAGGCTACATCTTTACGTGAGCTTCCTTTCAGGCCGAACTCAAAGTCTTTTTAAGTAACTTTTATGGACCATTTGTTCTTGATTCTCAAGGAAGTGTTGGTTAAAACAGTAAGTAGCCTTTTCACTGCCTCAACATTAGGCTGCCTTGAAATTTCTTCTGCTTGATGAATTAGTCTGTTGCCTTTAATCTCAGTCTCCTGCACTGTCTCTGGACATAGAAACTGCTGATGAATTTTCTGCCAAAGCAATGCACACATGGCCTGGAGTCCAACTGCCAATGCCGTCCATGTTCTCAGATGAAGTTCCCTGAGCCTGATGTTTAGTGGCTGCATTTCTAGCAGCAATCTGGTCTTCTGAGCTCTAAGTAGAATCTCCTGATAAGTTCAGTTTACAGCAGTCTAGTGCTGCCTTTGCAGCCAGTATCTCTAAACCTATCCAAATTTTTCCCACAAGCCAATTCCAAAGGCTTCTGTATCTCATTATCAGGTAATGTCACAGCAGTAACCTCACTTTTCTGACACTAAACTGTTAGTTACTTTCTCAATGCTAGGGCAAAATACTCCAATTCCATAAGGTAATGGAAGAAAAGTTTATTTTCTCTCACATTTTGTAGAGGTTTCAGTCCACAACTGGCTGCAAAGCACAGTAGAGGAATGTAGCAAAGGAGAAACAGTGCATGGTGTGGAAAGCAAGAAGCAGAGTCTTTCCCTTTCTTTTCCTTTTTATTCCTTCAGCTGCAAAACTGTTTGTTAGTGCCAGCCATAGTCTGGTAGGTCTTCACACTTCAATAAATCCAGTATTCACACCAAGAACTATGCTAAGCAAATAAGTAGACCGACTCAGCATCATTTACGCATGTCCCTGTGATCCAGTCATTACCAAAGCCCATACCTATAAGCTTATCAGGTTTTGGGGAGACATCTAGATATAAACTGTAATACTGGAACTAGAAAGCTGGCAGGAAAACAATGACCACTGTGTGGGCTCTTTTTCTTCACAGACCCTCATATAATCAGTCACACATTTCTGTGTCTCTGTGCTTTATCTTTCCTGCAGGTCAACATTTCCCACTTTTCCAAACACATCATCATCTACAGTTTCTCATTCAGAACCTTCATTTTTCTGACTCAGTCTGTAACTAGCATCACTGTGGCCCAATTTGGAACTTCCAAAAGTTAGTCAATAGAATAGGAAAATCTCTTGCTCCCCCTCTCTCACAATGCACGCATGCACACACACACACACTCTCTAGTAAAAACAGCTATTCTGAGTCTCAAATGACTTGCTGCAATTTGGACCTGTCTCCAACCTGTCTTTCATTAGAATACACAGCAAATTCTGAACACATGTGAAAGTCCAATTATTAGGGATGTACAGCCAAAAGAAAAATAAAGAAAATATTTTAAATTCATTTTTTAAATAGCTTCTTAAAAGTTAAATTAAATTATTAAATTAGTGTTTTGTATGTTTTATTTAGAATTGATATTATATATACTTTCATCATAATTCTGTTTTCATGAACATGATTTTTTAGTATACATCTAAAGAAAACTGTTTTTTCTATTGTAATATAATGGTGAGAAACAAATATAATCTTTCTGTCACTGATATTTATAGGTTTGGGGGAAAACACAAGAATCAATAGTATTCAAATTAATTCCTACATATAATTAGGATATAAAAGAGTATTATGAAACCAAAATGGAGGAATTAAGTGATTTTTATATGGGCAAGGTGGACACAAAAATGCCATTTGATTTCACAAGTGAGTATGAAAAATATAGATAACAAATAATTGATTCATGGTAAAGTTATTGCCTTATTTGGAAATATAAAATTGCTATTGACAGGATGCAGAAAGAAATAGATTCATCATAAGACTAAATATGTTGCAAAAGGTTACATTAAAAAGTGTTTATCAAATGAAATTTTGAAAGTTAAAATGATTACAATAAAATGAACTTAACAGACAGAAAAGTTAAAGAAGATGCCTATATCAAATCTTAGCAGTAATAACAGAAAACATTAATGTGATACCTTTCCCTGTAAACTAACAGAAAATCTCGATGGAAGCAAAATGATCATTTCACTAACTTCAAGTCAAAGTCATTGAGGTCTATATAATTGGAAAGAACAGATTTTAAAATTTATATGAACAGATTAATTTTTAAAAGGATGATAAACTCTTTAAATTGACTCAAGCATACATTTTGAATCTCCTAAAATATCTACTAGAAAGATACGATCTTAATACCCTCCATATAAATTATTTAAAGAAAAATTAACAAATCACATTAACTTTCTGGGAGCATAGAAAATGATGGACATCTCTCAAAACTCATTGAGTTGAGTAAATCTTATACTGAAACTGGAAAAACATTAAGTACAGGCATTCAGAGACATATATTGTAGGATAAACACATAATACAAAACGTAAAAATTGTACATAAAATATTAAAAGTTAGATAACATAAATGGCAAAAGAATTTCTCCTCAGAAATCAATAGTTCCTGAGAAAAACAACTACTAAAATGTAACAATTTAATAGAAAATGATTTAATGCAATTAATTTATTTAATAGATTAATAGAGATGATTGCATTTTCAAAAGAGAATATTTTGAAAATTCATTACAAAAATAAAACTCAATAAAAGAAACATAAAAACAATGTTGCATAATTCTGTAAAATTATTTACCACTGCTTTATAGTTAATCACATTCAAAATCCCTTTACTTCTATTATTCAAGACTATGAGAAAGTTTGTAGTAATCACAATAAAATGGAGGAGAAAGAAATAAAAGAGGAAGGAATGGGGTCTAATAAATATTTGAAACAAAGAGACAAATTCAATATTATTTGGAGGAACTATAATATTTGATTATAACTTTTATCTTTAAAACAGAATTTTTGAAAGCTTAATATTTTACTCTAGAATTTATATAAACCTAGTATGTTTTTGGAAGGGTAATATATTTTTATTACCAAGTTAAGGTATTTTATTGTGCCATACACAAAAATAAATTCAAAACAGATTGAATAATATTTAAAACTATACGTACATATATTAGAGAAAATTATGGGATACTTTGGTGAAGGGAGGTTCCTTAACACAAGATTAAAATTACACATATTATAAAAAGAAGAATGCCAGTTGTGGTGCCACACACCTGTAATCCCAACATTTGGGAGGCTGAGGCAGGAGAATTGTTGGGATTTTGAGGCCAGCCTGGGCTGCAAAGTGAGTTAAAGACCAGCCTGAACAGGACAGTAAGACCTCATCTCAAAGAAACATGAAAGAAAAAAAAAAAAGAAGAAACAAAGATTGCAAGGTAATGTCATATTATGCAATTTAAATAATTCATGACAGACTTGAAACCATATTTAAAGCACACATAATAAAGTAATAAATAGTATGCATTATCTTTCCTAAAATAAGTCATAATTTTATTGTGCAAACTTTTAAGTAAAATGATTTGGATCAATTATATGTACAACACAAGTACATATGGCAATGAATGTTAGAAAGAATTTTGACTTAGGATGTCCTCTTATAAGCAAAAATTTAAATTCAGTGCTGATGATTTTGGACTATTGGCATACTCAAAATGTGTTGATTGCATATATTATTGCATGAAAATTTTAGAAAATCATTTGGCAAAATTATCAAAACTTTAGGACTGGGGATGTAGCTCAGTAGAACACTGCCTGCCTGGCAAGAGGAAGGTCCTAAGTTCAATTCCCAGTATAAAATAAATAAATAAATAAATAAATGAAAAAAAATTTTCAACTAGCCTTTCCTTTCTTCGTGCATATTTGCATATTTGATTTTGAGAAATATAGAAAAAACTTTTCATCATATCACCTGATTGTGTAAGTTTTTCTTTATTTTATGATAACAAAATTATTTGAGTATTGTCAGTTTCAGTATAAATCTGCCCAAATTTTTGGAGCTCTATAAACATGCAAGTCCTTTTTGTGTAATGGGAAGGAAAACTATTAGCTGTACATATTACGATTTCTTTGAGAAGAAAATTGATTGGAAGGCATAAATTGTGTTGAACTGCTAAATTTAACAAGAAAATACAATACAGAGCTGTGACATATAGTACTTAAATTCATTACTGTCTAATAGGCTAGATATTTCTTTATTTTTTTGTTTCTAATCTTTAGATAATTCTCGTTTCATTTTACGTGTTTAGTACTTGAACATTTTTCTTCTTTTAAGGAAGAGAAAAAGCTCCCTCCCATGATTAATAGCCAAAAACCAAATAGCATTCATTCAGGTCCCCGGCACTAATGAATGACCATTGTGAAGGAGGACAGCACTGACTACCTTCTGTGTCAAAAGACAGCAGAGACGGAGTGTCTTCACCGTTCCCTGGCGCACGACGTGGTTTCATTCTGCATGTTACTATGGATGTCAGCTATTTTTGAGCTCCATTTACCTCGTTTCTGATTATTTTATGGGTTACTCCTTCAAATTTCTTTTTATGACTTATTAATTAGTTTTAACTAATAACCACTGATACACAACCTAGATTTGATGACTTCACACAAAGTAAACAAATTAGCAATGGCAGCATAGCATAAGAAGAAAATAAAAAAGCAACCCTTTGGTTGAGGTTAGGAGACATAATATGAGGTTCAATGTGTTCCATTAAATTGACCCATAACCTCAAGAAGATTCCTGGCCCTCATATATGATATTAAGAATCTGTGTGTATATCACCATTTGTGTACTAAAGATTCTTGATGATCATGACAATTTTCACTGTAACCTTTAAAGTTACAATCCTAATTTCAGTTTATATCTTGTAGTTAAAATTAAGTGAAATACAGCAGAAGCAATGAAAACCAGAAGACTTACTACAATATTATTTTTAAATAAATAAATAATTTATAAGTGTTAAAGTGGCCCCAGAAAGAGGGAGAGAATCAGACAGAAACAAAAAGGGGGAGGAGTGAAAATTCCCTCAAATGCATTAGTATGTTTAGTATAATGGCACCAAAATATAGCTCTGCATTCAGCCATGACGGTACATGCTAGTTTGGATATTTATCTGGAATTAATATTTCTCTCGATAGTATACTAAATCACTAACCTGGTCATCTGAAATGAGTCACTTACTGCCCTGACACAACAAGCTGTTCAATGGTGACTTTTCTCATTCTGATATTAGTATATGTATAATCAAATGTTGTTGATATCTTACCTTTGTTATCTCTAAAGAATATACATAAAACAATAATTGCTGAGTTAAAATTACAGGTGGGAAATTTTGAGAAAATAAAATCATTTGGTGAGCTAAAAAGCAAGTTTAGTGGTGTGAAAAATAAGAATGGTTGACATTCTATTTTTCAGAGAAGCAATTTAGGTATCAGAATGGTAGCTTTTTCTTTCCACAAAAGACTGAATATGAATGTGGGTCTGTTTATACCAAGTAATTAAATGGTGCAAGGAACATTCACCTAGTCTGTAAAATATTCCTCAGAGGAATGAACTTTCTGTGTGCTTCTACACATGTTGTTCTCAGTATATTTTTTAGTGAACACAGTGGCAAATATTTCATAAATGTTTTAGATTACACAAAATGTATAAAGTGTCGGTAGTAAGCTTTTAAACACACTAAATTTATAGAAAGTCCGATATAGTCTTTAAAGAACAAAGGAAACCATAATTAACTTTAAATGTCAGAAATCTTGTCAGTAATTATTTCCCCGAATTTTGTGACAGGCTTCTTGTTTTGTGTTGGAAATCTCAGAAGCTGAATGCCTTTTACCTCGTTGGAAAAAGTAGAAAAAAGCATAGAAATGTGGTTCTCAGGCACTCTTCCTTCCCTCGATGCAAATCCCTTTGTGGTTTATAACGGATTTCACAGCCAAGGTTCTCACAGTAAATAATTTGCTTTCCCACCATATACTTTATGGTTGCTATATACACTCTTTATGAGACTGCAGTAAAATTCAGTAGGTTTCTTTATTTGACCTCCTCTGTTCATTCATGGAAGTAACACATTTGACCTCCTCTGTTCATTCATGGAAGAAACACTTCACTGTTGCTGCAGCAAGTCTCTAATTCATTATAGAGCTAAGCAATAACATTCTTAAAGAATCAAATCCTAGGGTTAATGAAATGATCATACATATTCTACATGAACTGGTTATTTTCTAAATTTAAGACAAAATCAGTGAAACAACTGTGACAAGCATAATTTCACTGCCATGTAATTTCATGACTGACTGATACATGACCACTCAGCTATGGTGTGACTCAATTTTTGACCCTTAGAAGCTGTGAGTTTATTATTGTTTGTCATTTTTATCTATAATTTTTGGCAATTGCATTGCTTTTATATCAATACCTATTAAATTATTATTAATTTAATGCCCAAAAGACATGGGTCACACAATGGAACCCAAGTACTTTCCTTCAATCTCCTTTTGAATCTTAATTTGTACAATTAATTTCATTCCTGGGTTTTATATTTCAGAACTGCTCTCTATGGAAAAGCAAAAGAGACTCACGATCTAATCAAATAACCAATCACTACTGTACACACGTATCTGAATTGCAAGATAATCCTAAACATCATGGTGATGTTTTTGTAAAATTCATTTTAAGGAAATCAAGGGAACAAAGTATTTGTAAAAGGTATTGATTGAGTATTAGTGACAGTTGCAGGGATCACGTTGCTGTCTTTTGAGACTGACATGTGTAATCAAAACACTTTTGCTGTATTGCTAAATACATGTGCATGCATACACACAATATATAGTAAATATTTTACTGTAAACTGCCAAATCAAAGGATTTAATTTTTATTCAACTCTTCTTTTGGACAGGTTATCTATATCTTATCTTGCTTCCAACTTGAATGCATCTTCTGAGGCTATTATTTCTGGAAAATTCTGTTTTTTTAGTATTTTAACAGTTTTTCATAATGAAGAAACCCTGTATATTTTGAGTCCCATTCTGTATTTATCTCAATCTTTGTGCTCTTGTACAGATATGTTTTGGTAGGGCTCCTCTTTGTGACAATTTACAATGCAGCATAAAGGTTTTAATAGAAGAAAAATAAAGAATTCTTTGTGAGAGAAAGTAAAGAATGACAAGGACATTTTTCCCCACAGCTAACAATTGCATCACGTTAAAAGAAAAATAGGCAGATGATCTCTCAAAATGAAAAATTCAGTTGGCATGGGAAGCAGTTTCAGGTAACTTGCCCAGTCCCTTTAAGGTTCTATCTACGTGCTGATAAATCTATTATTTCAGGAATGCTACCTCAAGAAATTAGAGAAGAATCTTCTCAATGTTTTTGCCAAAGTTGTGACTGTTTTGGAACTGTGACACCAAAAACACTAGTAAAGTGAATATACATCCTCCTTGCTGAGTGCACTCTTGGGGTCTGCTTTACTCCATTCCACAGAAAAACCAAGCTGATGTATGCTACTCACAAACAGAGAGCTTACAAAACTATCTGCGGCATCATAAAATACCTAATAGAAAGCTTAAAATGTAAACTTCTGAATACTTTTTTATTTAGTTCTATCTTTGTCTTATCTTCCACTCGGCCAAGAATGTATGGTAGGCAGGTTAAATCTCAAAGATAAAGAATTCATTTTGAATATGTTTCTTTTGTACATTTAAAATAGTTTTAAAATTCTATTTTCTGGCTACAAGTTATTTTCTCTTATCATCCAACTACTATAATATTAAGGAAATTTATTGTGTAGCCCAAGGCCTTGGGAGGATAGGATCAAAATGCTATATCACTGTGGATTTGGGAACGCTGTTTGAAGCTAGCCAAATTATGCTCATTGAAGTATAATTTACTACTTCAATTATGTGAGGTATAGGAAATTAAATGTGCATGTTTGACTGAAAATACAATGAAAGATCCATATTCTGACTAGTAAAGAAATTATGTTCATGTCTAAATGGTATTTTGATAACCGTATGAAACTCTTTTCTGAAGCCTCTCTTCACTATGTGGAGGCAACATTATTCTCTCATCTGTGCTTTTATAGTTCTTTCACAAAACCCCATGTGGACACTAACTCCATTACAATATAACTTGTTTTATATAGTTTTTCCCTGTAGACAGTAACTAAATTCAAGGCAAAGATGTGCTTTTCCTTTTTTATGCTCCAAACATACCTCATTGTCTCATAATTTATTAGATAATCTAAGATATTTGCAAAAGGTTAGCTGTTACTTACAGTGATTTTAATTTAAAACAGTCAGATAAATTGTCCAAACACTGAATGTATTAATGAATAGATAGCTATCATTTATTTACACCAATTTTGTGAATGATCCCAATAGTACAGTGTTGGAGGAAGATTAGTCAGCTAAAATGAAGTCCAAACCCACCAGAAAATATTAACAGGAAGGTGGGAGTTGTATGAGTTTAGGTAAAAGTTTGTATGGGTAAGATGCTTTAGCAGGATGTACAGGGACATCCACAGAGCTTGGTGACTGATCTTATTATTCACTTGGTTTTTGACTAGGGCTGCTCGAGTCAGGTTACAGATGCAAACAGTACACGGTCATCACTGAAGTCATTCATGTTGGCCGTGGGTCTGACTACATGGGCTCTTTGTTCTGTCCACAGCCTGACGCTGGCTTGCAGTCTTCCCAGAATGACAACTTCGGCCTCTCCTTTTCTTACACAAATTCTCTACTTGATTTCACCTAGATCTGGCTTTCTTGTATTTTAACAGAGACTCTTGCTTGAGTCTGGCATAATAATATGTTTTTAGGCATTCTCAAAATGCTTCAATTATCAGAGCTAGGGTGCAATGTGGAGATTTTTTTTTTCTTTTTTTTTTTTTTTTAACCAGGAATGAGACACAAACTTTGTGGATTGTTTACTACATAATACCTGGCAAAATGTATCCTTCTCCTTGTTGGTAGAGAATTTCTTGCATAAATGAATGTGTGAGTGAAGGAATAATTATAAGAATTACCAGAGGAAAAAACAGTAGAATTTCCTGTGCCACTCTGCAGACTCAAATTACAGTTTAAATCTTCCTCGAATTCTGATGTAACTCCACAGAATTCATATATAAAGTAGTGAAGGAATATTAAAAGGCTGTTTATATGGAAAAGATTTAGTTTACTAATTAACTGAATCCAATGTGCTTACAAACTCTTAGACAAAGGAACTGAGTGCTATAGCAGAGTGGATAAAATGCAATTTTTCAGATTGAACCTAGAGTTCCAGTCCGTGGTATGTACAAATTTAGCATTTATGAGGAGAATAAAAGTGTTTTTTTGTGTGTGTGAGAGAATATGGTCTCTACAGTATTTTAAAGAATAAGAGCATTTTCTTATTCTTTTTTCCTTTTTTTTTATCACTTCTAGGATTTGAACTCATGGCCTTTGCACTGGGTAAATTCTTAGCCCATTTCGTGTCGTTTAATTTAATTTCATTTCATTTAATTTCATTTCATTTCATTTCATTTCATGTTATACTGAAACAGGTTCTTATGAAGTCACTAAGTAGCTCAGGCTAGGCTTTTATTCATGATCTTCTGCCTCAACATCCCAAGATGCTGGAATCATAGGTATGTGCCACCGTGCCCAGTTACAATACCCTTATGCTTATAATGACTTAGGCTATCAGTTCAATCCCTGCTCCAACTCTGCCAATAGTATCAGGAACAGTGAAGGGTTTAAGATTTTATTTTGCTTGCCAACTTGCGAGCGAGCCTCCATATTTTCACATCTATCGAAAGCTTGATTTCAACACATTTGCTCATCTACAATCTCCCACTTCCTCCTGGATATTTTCCATTTGGGTATTTCCAGACTATGTCAACTTAAACATAGTTTGAATCAGCTTGATTCTCTCAGCTGTTTTTTTAAAAAAAGTACTTCTGATTTACATACTTCTTATACTTCCATAATCCTCGCAGCTAGTTAGGCTGAGAACAGTGGGAACACATTAGATGCAGTCTTTTCTTATTTACTCAGTAGATTCTCCCTTGCGCAGTATATCTCTTACCAGGGCATGTGGTGAGGATTCCCCTCCAGTAAATAAACATATTGTGAAAATTTTCTTCAAATTTTGTTTTCACTATCAATTTTTAATGTTTAACCAGCTCCCTGAGTTTCCTACAGTGGTCTGGTTTCTAAAAGTCACTTAAAAATACTTGTTTTTTATTCATATCAGCTTTTATAATCTGCCATGAAAATGACCTTTTGTTCATCAAGTTGAAATAATGATTTTTATTTTGGTTAAATACTTGTACCTCTTGCCCTTTTGTGTAAGTACCCCCGCCACAATGGACTCTGAGTCAACACATATGTGTTGAGACACAAGCTTTCATAGCATTTCTGCACATTTTCAATCACCTATGATTTTGAATTATCTTTTCAAACCTGTTGGTTTAGGAAACTACTTTGTTAGATAAAGTATTTGTCTTCAGGACAGAGAGATTTGTTTGCTAACCACTATAACAAAGAAAATGCTGTCTTTCAAGCAATGATTGAACAGATTTGCTCCCAGGCCTTGTTAAAGAAATTGGATTTCTGAGTTCAGGGTTCCTCAGTTCTGATACAAAACCTGTATCCAATCTAGGAATTCAAATTGTCTCTGGTTGTTTTGCTTTCCTACACCATCTTGCAACATTGTGATTCAAGAGATTTTCTTCATTTATCTCTTTAAACCTAGTGCAAAAAAGAGCCAGGAAAATAGCATGTGATTTAAAACTATGTAATGAGTGAATGACTACAAACATGTAACTTATTCAGAATGGATCAACTACACTCCTCTCCTCCAAACACAGGCACACAATGTAAGATCGCTAGTAGCAAAGATTTTGAAGGAGACTTGATTTGAGAAATATTTTGGACGGACTACATAATGAGTTCACCTACTGAGATCTGCTGTAAGCAGGAGGACTCTTATAGATGGGGGAAATAAGAAAATAATCTTGAATAATACATGTGTTGCTGTTGTTCTGTATTTTATGTTGTCTTAGTTACTTGTCTACTTGCTGAGACAAAATAACCCAAAATAGGAGAGGAAACGTTATTTAGTTTACAGTTTGTAGAGATTTCAGTTCATAGTTGCCTGGCTCCAAAGTAGAGTGGCATGGCAGAGGGCATCACAAGGGATGAATAGTCCATGGCAAATCAGGGCAGGCAGAAGGCAGAAAGCAGCAAGCAAATGCAAACAGGATTCCTCTTTCTGTCCCTTATTTCTTATCCAGGCTACATGACCTAAGGGAGGGTAACACTTACACCCAGGGTGGGGCACCCTCAGTCCTACCCAGAACTATGCCAAACCAATCAGTGGATCACTCTAGTAATTACACATCCTAGATCACCATCACACACTCTAGGTCCGTCCACCTTGAAAAGTCCCACCTATAACCACATGAAAATTTTGGGGGACACCTAGACATAAGCCATAGCATATTGTTCAAAAAGTTATAGCTCTAAATAACTCAAGGACAATAATCCAATAAAATTGTGTCCATTTTCTTAACGCAAACAGAATATGACTCTTTATTCAGCATTCTTCTTTAAGAGGCAGGCTTGCAGTGTTTAAATAGTCACTTTACCTAAGTATAAAGACTACATGTCTTAGCACCTATTGCAAGTATTTCTTATTTGTTAATAAGTTGAGGCCAACAAATTCAGATTACATGCACTCCACCTGAGAGATGTTATAAAAAAAATTCCTTTTCTTATTACTTCCCATTTTCGTTGCTTGAATGAAGATTTGGTAGTTTTAGCCAAGATAATGATTTGGATTGTGTGATCTTGTACAATGTAGAAATTATAGCTGGTAACTTCATGTACAATATCACTGGGCTAATTCGACTCTTATAAGTAGTAAATGAGGCATAAGTAAGGCTGTTTACTATGTT